>JAPYYV010010730.1:0-18189 GCA_030522625.1 Copidosoma aretas | reverse complement strand
AAAAAAAAAAAAAAAAAAAAAAAAAAAAAAAAATAAAAAAAATTTATAGTAATGATAGACAGTTCATGTATCTACACAAAAATATCCTACAAGAATATCAAATTACAGATATTACAAGAAGCATTTTAAACTTCTACAAAGTTAAAAATGTTGAGAACAACTTCATCGCTATATAGATATACTAAAAGCAACGTAAATCGTTTTAAAATTAGAATATTTCAAAAATAGCCCTGCTAAACGATCTAAAATTTGTATATATTATTATCACGGGTATCGAGACTGATAGAGGGGTAAATGACCTAATTACAAAAGACAACAACATTGAATTAATATTATCAGATCAATATCCTGGCATCAATTCCAAGGATTTTAAAGATTTTCTACATGAAAAAAATATACAAGTAGTTTTTACTGCAGTAAATTCCCCATTTTCTAATGGGCTAAATGAGCGTCTAAATCAAACTCTAGTGAATAAAATACGATGTAAAATAAACGAAACCGAACAAAAACGTGCATGGACGACTGTAGCAAATGAGTGTACAAAAAGGTACGATGAAACAGAGCACACGATTACTGGCTTTACACCAGTACATCTCTTGGAAGGTAAAAATATCACAATCCTATCTAGTGAATTACAAAAAACAAAAACTCAAAGAGAACTTGCAGAAGATAGAAAAACTGCTCTAAATAATAGCATTAAATCACACCAATATAACAAAAAACAATTCGATAAAAATAAAGTTTATCACGAATTTAATTAGGGAGATTTAGTATACGTCGAAAATGGAAATAAATTGAATAAAAGAAAAGTTGAAGAATTAAGAGTAGGTCCGTTTAAAGTTTTAAGTAAGATATCAAATTCGATACACCAAATAGATGCAGGATATAAAAAATCCGAATCGAATCTCTTCCATATTTCAAAACTGGTACTATTTTAAGTTTCTGAAGATTATTGTAAATGTCAGTGGTATTTTTTTTGTTTGTTTTTTTTTCCTCGGAGGAGGGGAGATGTAAAGAGACTTATACCTCTCTTTAAAGGCTTTTGCGCATATGAATTTGCGACTGTCTGTACTTGTAACAGCTATACGGCTGAGGCATATCGATATCAGTTGTCATTGGACTCTCACCCGATACGCACGTAATGAAGGGAAATTCGACACCAATTGACTTAAATGTCGTTTCGTCTTTTATACGGGTGTGTATATATTGTAATAAACTTACTATAATTGTTATATTTTATAATAATAAAATATTATTCCTTTTATACAGAGAAACTCAGATAGTTTTATTATTCTGAATTTCCCATTATATATATATATAGACTATATTTATACTTGGAACTTGACTTGTGAAAGTTTATGTATGTTCAACTAAAAGCTAATGTAAACAAATGAAAGTACATATTCGCTGACTGCAGAAGGACATCCAGCGCCTCTCGTGGTAAAAGCGGTCTGAGGCGAAGGAATAATGTAATAATGATAACATTAGTTAAATGTAAGAATTCTAACAAGTAAAAATAAAATCTCGAAAAAAACGGGTTGTGTTTTGAGAAAAAAAGCAGTACTACTTTTTAATACGTAATAAGTAAAAAAGTAAAGGTAAGTCTTCTTTCGTATTTCATTCATTTTTACCACCTCATTCTAGGTTATGTAAATGTAAAAATTAGACTAAGTGATGACATTTTCTTACGAATGAAAAAATAATGTACATACATATTTGTATTCTATCAACCATTGTAAGAAAATAATAAATTTCCAGAAATTTTGTAATTTAATATACCGATATACAACAGTAGCAGACGTTTTTTGTACTTCGCCTGAGAAATATTTCGCCACCATGGATGCCTCGATCAACGAGCTTACCCCCTCTACCTTTCTGCAGTCAGCGAATAAAAAAGTATGTATATACATATATGTGCACTTTAGAAAACAAAATAGTATTGAAATAACATTAGTCTGCAAAGTAAGTTCACTGAAGCAACATGCAGCTTTATTCGTTACCCAACGAATCGACGAATTTTTTCATCAAATGTCATTGATGTTTGTAATTAGTGAAACTGATTAAAAAAAAAAAAAAAAAAAAAAAAATTTGATCATAAAAAAATGAATTTTGTATTGCTTTCCGCTCATTGAAACTGCATACAATTATCATCAAAATCATCAAACAATAATAATTTTATGTTTTTATAGTGTTTTAAAGTGTGTTAATATGCATAATTACCAAAAAGTTTTAGTAGCAAAAGATAATATATTGAGAATAGCACTTTTAGATTGATGACTTTTTAAGAAGCCAAAAAATACTTTCTTGGCACTGTACCTTATACAAGAATAAGTGTTAATGTATTACTTTTGTACTCAAGTTTTGTAAAATTTACTTTAATAATAATAGAAATTCCAGAGAAAGATATATGATCGTTGTTCGTGAAAGGGCCTAATTCGGTTGCGAGCTAAGTCCAGCCCAAGTCGAGAGCGGTAATCGGGAGAGGAAAGATAAGTAAAATAAACAAGTGACTATTATTTTCGCTGATATATATTTACAATTGGAAAGGTGTGTGTACAGTAGCTTACTGAGTGAAGCGTTAAGCTCAGCAGCGGTGCGCGGACTGACTTTCGTGCTATGCAGAGCACTATTCGTTAAAACCTCTCTATAGAGGGCCAAGAAATTGAAAGTTATAGTAGACGAAGACAGAATAAACATTAAGAAAGATGAACGTTGATTACAGTGAATAAGCAATAGTATTGTTATAGCTGTATAAGATCCAGCATAATCTCTAAGGTATTACAAATGGACAAGTAGATAAGCAACATATGAATCAGAGTATAAATATAAACATTACGAGACAGTTTCAACGACACAATTTAAATCGCGAAAGTCTCTGCCCGCCATAGCAAATAATAAAATTTGAAACCGAACAATTGTTCAAAAAGACTGTTTTATAATACAATGATTAAAACTCATTTGAAAGTTGATACGTAAGTTTCAGCGCTGTCTACAACAACATTTTTAATATTTCAGAAATCAGCGATATGATTCCTGAGTAATGAAGTCACAAAATTTGTCAGTTACGTACAAGTTTTTGCAGGGCTGTTGTTAAAACAAGACCTGTTTAGCCGTAGCTTTACTGGTAAAATTGAGTATTTTTCGGAACATAAATGCTAATACAATTTATGTTCTAATTTTATTTTCATGTCAGCCTTTTGTACATTGTAATTTCATGCCCAAAAGAGCTTGAATACCGAATTAATCAGTTCAGTCACGGTTTTGATATGACTTTGATGTATAATTTATGATGTCAACTAACTATTTTAACAATTTTTCAGCTTTGCCGGAATGAGCCCATAAAATATTGTCACAATGATTTCAACCTTCTGCTGCACACTATTATATGAATAAAAAATCATGAGGATGAACACCAAAATTTAATTGCAACCGAAGATTATGAGTACATGAAAGTAAAACGGATAGTCTACATCAAGGCGCGAAGCAGGAGGAAAGTTCCTACTTTCGGCGCGGTATGGTAAAATAGTAGTTTTCTTACGAGATTGGAAAGGCTTTTATTTGCGAACCGAGAGGTTTACGGCAAGGGACGTAGGCGAGGGATGTAACGAGGTTCGTAACGAAGCCTTTACGATCAAGTTACAAATGCTTTTTTTCCTACCGAGGGTGTACCAGGGTTCCAAAAAAGCCCAAGGTAGGAAAAACTTTTGAGGAAAACTATATCACGAGATTAAATTTGTCAACATAAAAAAAAGCTCTACTAAATTTCGATCTGATGTGTCCTGTTCAAGATATTGATGACGAAAATCGATAAAGTAGCTGGACAAAATAGGACAAGTGGGGTAGAATTAGTCAATCAGGGGGCTAAAAAACGGAAAATTGGTGGCAGCAATTAGAAATTTTTTTCCTCAGATCTTTTCGATGGTGAAAACATATTAAGTTTGTACAAGTTTTGAGTTATAGTGCAGCTGTCAAAAAAGTTGTGAAAATCTGTCAATACCGGTTTTTTGCGATTCACCGAAAAACTACGTATCGGACGAAAAAAAGTGTTACGTATGAAAAAAACCACAATAAAAAGACAAAAAAAATTAGTTTTTTTGTAAATCCTGATTGATCCAGTATTTTTTGCGCAAATTGCAAAAAACCTTGTTTTTTGTGCATCTGTTCGAAATTCAATAACTCGAGTTCTAATTAATATTAAAATTCCAAACTTGGTCAGAATGTAGGGTTTGTAGCCCTCAACATACTAACCAAATTTCTGCAAGATTAGTTACATACTTTTTGCAAACCGCTAAAAAAAAGTAAAAATGGTCCTTCCGTAAAATGTCCAAAAGAAGTTTTGGGCCAACGTAGACCGATTTTTCAAAAGCGCTTTTGTTCTCCGAGAGTTGCTCTACAATATCCCAAAATGCTGTTTAATTTGACCAAACAGAAGTATGGAAAAAATCGGGTGCAAAAAACCGCACTTCTGCGCTCCGGTCGGCGCGGCGGCTCGGTTGGCCGCTACACGCTCAATTTTTCATACAGTGGCTCTGCACTTGTCGAGTGTTATTCTACCTGCATGTGATACATAATTTCAGTTGTTCTTCGCTTCTTACCATTGATTAGTGATGAATTTGATTAAAATTTTCAGTTAACAAACACATAACAGCATTCGAATAGTGCAGAGCCACTGTGTGGGGAATTAAGCGGGTAGCGGCCAACCGAGCCGCCGACCGGACCGCGGAAGCTCTTCTTTTTGCAATCAAGTTTTTTCATACTTTCACTCGGTCAAATAAAACCGTATTTGAGGATATTGTAGAGCAACTCTCGGAGAACAAAAGCGCTTTTAAAAAATTGGTCGACGTTGGCCCAAAACTTTTTTTTGGCCATTTTACAGAAGGACCATTTTTCCTTTTTTTCAGCAGTTTGCAAAAAGTTTATATCCGAACAAGCTAAAATTTGGTATATATTTTGAGCGCAATAATACTTACCTTTTGATTAAATTTTAGCTCATAATATTAATTAGAAGGCGAGTTATTGAATTTCAAAAAATGGCCGAAAAACGAGGTTTTTTTTAATTTGCGCAAAAACTACTGAAATTATCACGCTTTACAAAAAATCTTTTTGTTTGCCTTTTTATTGCGGTTTTTTTTCGTTTATAACTCTTTTTATTTCTGTCGCGTAGTTTTTCGGTAAATCGAAAAAACCGATTTTGACAGATTTTGACAATTTTTTTGACAGCCGTGCTGCAACACAAAACTGTGCAAACTTGATGTTTTTACCAACGAAAAGGTTTATAGTAAAATTTTTTTAAATTGCCGTATTATGTACTGTGTACTTTACTTTACTTTTATAGAATCATACGTTGGATTGTATGTAATTACTTATCGTAGTTTTACCGGGAACAAAAAGTGGTGGGGGCTAAGAACTCTCGACAGAAGTACAACTTTAACTACGTGTGAATAAAAAGATATGTTTTTATAAATTTACTAAAAAGTATAAAATAATAGTGTTGTTAAAATATATCGTCGTGTTAACCTAGTAGTAGCACCACGATGTGTTGTTGAAAGCCAACCTAAAAGCTGACACCCATAAACTTGTGTTCAAAGTTTTAGTGGCAATGTCATGATTTATAAATATTTGTCGATTATTAAGATGATAAGTAGTTACCACGAGAAAAAAGTTATGTTGTAATACCAAAGAATGATATTACGATGATGCTAACTTTAAGCAAGTTTAAAATTATTGATCTACTATTTTTTTAAACTAAATCTAGAAAGTTATTCGTAAAATCACATTTTCACTAGATACATTGAGTGCAAACCATTAAAATACGATTCATCTGCTGTGATAAAAGAGTATGTGTAAAAATCTAAGTACAAATATATATTTTTAAATTTTATTCAAGGTTTACAAGTTATTCAACTTTTTATAACAGCAATCATATTTATAAAATCATATTTTTATCTGCTACGATTAATTTTGACAGATAATACATGCTATTAATTTGATAATGAGAAAAATAATGTTCTTTTTAGTTTTGTGGGCTCTTGATTCAAACCTAAACAAGGTTTCAGGCTTAAGTTCGGTTTCAAACCACACCTGGGCACCTCTAGTGAGTTAACACGACGAATTTATAAAAGCGAGCGTCGCCGAACTACTTATTTGTACAACAACATGCAGTATTGACGATTTCTGCTTTTATCAATTATTCGAAAAAAACATTCTTTTATACTTTTTAGTTGATTTATAAAAGCATAGCTTCATAATTCAATACACATATTTTTTGTAAGTAAACACAAAGAAGTGTATAACTTTTAACCTAAAAAAAGTCTATCGTCTGCAAATGAAGTAGAAACGAGCTGTTGAAGGGCGGATGGATTTATTGAAGTTACCTTCTTCACCAACTCTGTATATGAATTCTATGATTTTGAATTTACAAATACACGTTGAAAAAAAGATCTCGGGAAAATAGTATAAAGTTTTCGAGAGCCCGAGGTTTCTGCAAAATAGGCGTGAAAAGTTTCGAAATTCTTTTATCTCGAGAACAAAGAAATGTAGAGAAAAATGGCTTGCACCAATCAAAAGGCTGTTTAATAAATGGATTGGAAATTATTATTAGTTCGATTTCGACGAGTGTAAAATCTCGAAAACTGGGAATTAAAACGTTGCTGTAAAATAGCAGACGGCCGTTGCAGTCAGGGCTTAGCCAGCAGAGCAGTTGTTGCTGCACCACGACGCCTGCTATTTTTCCCGTCCGTTTTTCTCGAGGTACAGAGATGAAATTTTAAATAATCATATGAGAGAGAATTGTGATAAAATTTTCTGTTTGCAAACGTTGTGTGCAAAATTATAATTAGGATTCAAGAGAACGTGATATATGAGCTGCTTATTGTTGTACGCATTTTTTCCGCATATCGAAGTTAAGGTAGTTCTAGAGCACTCTATAGCACGTGCCATACTGCACTACAGCTAGGCGTGTGCATAGGTTATGCAGTCTGCATTATACAGCTGTCCTTTTTCTTCTTATGCAGCTGCATGAAAGTTATATCATACTATTTTTTTGGAAACATTGTAAGAAGCGTTTGGGAGATATGAGCAATTTTGTTGACAAATTGACCCCCGATCCGGCGCTTTCTTGTATTACGTGTTAAAACTTCAACATTAAAACATTATTATCTGTGAAACTATACCGCTGAGCCTCTTCAAATTTTGGCTCATGATAAATAATAGCTCTCTTAAGCTATGCATAAAATTTCAGGAAATTTGTAAAAAAAGTGTTTTTGGTCGAGAACTACCTTAATAAACATCAAATAAATAGTTTTTCCTACCTCGGGCACTTTTGCAACCCTGGTACACCCACGGTAGAAAATACAGCATTCGCCACTCATCCGCATCCGGCCAGGGGGGTCCCAACGATCTTTCGGGCGTTGATTCGCAAACGCCCTCGGGCTCAGAGACCGCCCTGGAGAGATGCACATTTGTGACAAAAACTACTATTGCTTCCTCCTAAATAAAGCTTTGTATCAGTAAAAAAAATGTGTTTGTTAAATTACATTAGAAATGTCTTATATAGTTTCTAAAGTGAAAAAATACCATTTTTAGAATAAGTCCATCTGTGTGTGTGTGTACGTAAATAATCAGTCATATCTCAGAAACCTTACGACTGATTTCAATGATCTAGGGCTTGAAATGTTTGGTTTCATGTATTTATAGTGGCTCGGTAAAAAATTAAAGTATTATACCTTATTAAGGTTGTTATGACAATTTTGGATGTCCAAAAATCGGTTTTTTACATTTCTCGGGGTGAAAAAATTAAAATTTGAGTTTCTCAAGAAATACATCTCATAGAGCAATGAAACAGCTTTATTTTCCATTTTAATTTATCTTTCTGACATTCATCATTTTTTTTTTATTCGAAAAAAACTACAATTTTTTTAAAAAATCAGTCATATATCAGAAACCCTCCAAGTGATTTCGATAATCCAAGGCTCAAAATATTTTTTGTTATATCTTTATATTGGTTCCGAAAAAAAATTTCAGTTTTATACCTTTTAACGTTGTTATAACAATTTCCCATGTACAAAAAGCGGTTTTTTGCTACTTGTAGGGTAAAAAAATTTTAATTTAAGTTCCTTTATAGTTGTACCTCATAGATTATTTAAACAGCTTTATTTTCCATTTTGAATGATTTTTTTTTTTATTTTTCTTTTTTTTATTAAAGAAAAACTACAATTGCTTTTTGAAAAATCAGTCATACTTCGGAAACCCTCCGAGTGATTTCGATGATCCAGGGCTCAAAACGTTTGTTTTTATATCCTTATGTTAGTTCAGGAAAAGAGTTGAAGTTGTATACCCTATGAAGATTGTTATAATGATTTTGATGTTCAAAAAACGGTTTATCTTTATATAATTCAATAATATTTTAGCTAATAGATTGTTATATTAAGTATATCGATTTCTGTAATAAATTCTGATAATTGGTCCAATTGCTTATGAATTAAAATAATTTTAGCAATATTTTTTGTACAATTCGGGTAATTATTTTAATCTTATTTTTAAGATAATTCCCTTTTATAGAGGATAAAAATAGCTTCTTTTTATATTGTAAATCATTCTAATATTTTTTTTTTTTTCTTTTTTGTTTGAATTAATGCAGACGAATATTATTGAGAAAGCTTTATGCTAATTTATCAGCAGCGGGTTTTTATTAACTTTTGCTGCGATTTTATCATTGTAATCGTCATTACCAAGAATGAAGACTTCAAACATGATGCCCGTTTGTCTGTATTTTAATGAATTTATTTATGAAGTTAATGTTGTAAACATTTTATAAGGGATTTCCGATCATTTATGTTGGTGATATAATACTGGCATTGTAATTGGCTTGTGAAAAACCCCAAAAAATGATATGCATGTCATTTTGACTTCTACAATTGAATTTTGGCAATTTAATGTTAACAAACATTAAATAAATCGGTTGAGATTTTTTTTCTTGAATTCAGATAGAATACTATCAAATAATGTGCGAATTATTTTCAACGGCACATAATAATTTGTTTAACTAAATATTAATAATTTAATCAATCAATGTTAGCAGTAACAGCTATGTACTAGTTATTTAATTTCAAAAATTATAACAATTGAAGCGGTAGGCCACAAGTGAGAATCATTACAGGATTGGAAGTCGGAAGAATCTCAACGTACGCCAATGCTGGGTAGCAAGTCCCCCAGTAGCGATATTTTTGTGCCGAATAATCTTTTTAAGGACCGAGAGTGTTTGAAAAACGGTTACGGAGGCACTTACATAAGTTACGTTCGAATGAGAACGGCACGGATACAGGGCACAGAATATAGTGAAAGTGTTCTGCTATACTTGGCACTCTGATCCTACACTCTTCAAAATGTTAAGCTTTATCCCTTCCACTGCACCAAAATCCATGGGAATGAGCTGTCCAGATATCTATACACAAAACGACGCAGACCGAGAACGCAGAAGCACAACACACAGGAGCGTACCGCGTATCTTATAGAGTAGGCGCAGGGGTCCCTGGCACATGTTTCCCTTATAGGTATGCTCTCGACGCTTATGTGCTTGATACTGCTATGTTCTAAGTCTGGCGTCGTTCCGTGTGGGAGCCTTTGTGCCTTTACGCTTTACCAGCGGTTCAGTGTGCAAACTCGCGAGTGTGGGCGTAAGTGGCGCAGCAGACCAAAGTAGATCGAGTATTTTGCGATTCAACATTAGTGCTTATATATATATATATATGTATATATATACATTTACATATAAATAATGGAATTTTAGGCAAGTTAACATATTTTATGGAAATATTCGCAAAAAAATAATAATGGGAAAGTCACGCACAGGCAAAACTGCGATCGGATGCACTATCGTAGCACTTGTACTACTTATAATTGCTTTTACCACGCCCAATTGGCTGCAAACTGATGGGAAACTGGACAATCCGAAATTTATAAAAATCGGTGAGTACGATTTAAATAAAAGATCTCTTATGATTTTTGAGTGATCAAACATAATATTCGATTTGTTCATATAAAGTTTTTGCATTGATATTCCGAATAATATATAGATTGAATGTATTTTTATATCTTGAAAATACTCCAAAATAATACTGGAGGCATAAAGAGTGTTATTTAAATAATGAAATATGTACTGATAATTTTTGTATTTAGTTCTGAATTTCATTATATTTTATAAAAGTTACTAGTGCTGACCTGGTTATTGTTATTGGAATATCTCTAAGTGGAGTGATATTACTTTGGAGGAGTAGTAGAATATTCTCTTAAAATTCCAATGTATATTTCTTGGTCAAAGATAAGATTTTAAAAGCATTTTATTTGTGATCTAAAAGTCAAAGTCCCAACAACTTGTAAGTTAAAAGAATATTCAAGTTTCTAAGATGAAAACAGTAAAATGTAATATTTATGTTATTATATAAACTTAATAATGTAAAGCTCATATTTGATTTAAGATACTATTGGATGTACAAGATTGAAATTTGAAATTTGTGTAACTAAATTATGTTAAATAATAGTAAATTCTAAAATAATCAACTACAGGTGGCAACAAAATACTGTATTCTAAAATGATTTACACATTTTACATTAACCTAATCAAAGTTTTCTTCGAAAACTTAAGAAATCCAATGCAACAATATCCTTAAAGTAGATCAAATTAAAATACTTACAGAAATTGAAAATTCGGGAAGTACTATTCTTGAAATGTTTTTGAAAAAATATTGGATTAAAAATATTAATAGCCACTTAAAAACGGATACAATTTACTTACTTAAAAATAATGAAAAAGAAATTTGTTATCAAACACTTTGCATGGATCCTACCTTAATACTTAATAATTTTCAAAACTAATATGACTAATAAATAAATCGGATCTGTGGTTTTACTAGCAATGCAGTAAGCTAAATAATGTTTTATCAAATTTTTTAACAAGATTAGTTAAAGCATATAATTTGATAATCTTTCACAATCAATCAAAATTATTTGAAAAATTTTTATTTCAAGGATTATGGCAAGTATGTTTCAACGGATTTCAAGATATACGACATTTGTACGACACTAGATTCTATGGCTGCTGGTGGGTTTTTCAAGAGGAGTACTACATAATACATGATATTCTGTTACCAGACTTTTTCGTGGCTACCCAATTTTTCTTCACTCTGTGTATTACCTTGCTATTGATTGGTAGCTTCTTGTCGATGTTGTATTCTTGTTGTTCTCGTCAGCATGACAAGTTTCAGTTGCTTCTATGGGCAACTGGAGCAAATTTAACATTGGCAGCCATCTGTGGCATGATTGCAGTTATAATATTTGGTGCCCGAGGCGATTACCGAGATTGGATGCCCAACTGGGAGCACAACGATGTTGGCTGGTCTTATGCACTAGCTGTACTGGGTAGTTTTACCCTCTTAACTGCTGGTATACTTTTCTTAGTAGAAGCTAGAAGATTTAGGAAGAAGATTGAAAGAATTCTAGAAGAATATTAAACTTCATTTGCTGCTTTTTATTCTGAAGTATTATATACAATTACTATTATTATTTGATTTTTGCTGGTACGATTCGCAACTCCAAATGCCATTATTGCGGATACGATAGATCTGATGGACAATTCTAGTAACTTACATACTTAAGAGACCGAAGTAAAGAATGTCTAAGATTGTATGTATATTCACCTGAAAAAATCTGTGAAAATTGCCGTTTGTGTCAGAGTAGACAAGAATCAATTTAACTACTTTCAACAAGTATATGTAGGTGCGAAAATTATTATTATGAACTCAAAAGAGTAAAAATATCATAAATTTACTAAAAATCTGTATTATTGTATCATTTTTGTTATGTATTTTTTGTATAATACAATATTGCCGCTACCAATTATTTGTTATGTACGTCAAATTGGTTCATGTTTCACGTCACTCAGTAATAACTATTTTAGTTAAAATTGAGGTAATTTTATAATTTTTTATAAGTATTATTCTCAAAGCCAAAGGCCAGGGTGATGAACATGCGATTCAGGACTTTTACTCACTCCTGTGGTGTGTATTCTATTTTTCACCAAGTTGACCAGAAATAATACTTCGGTCCTCGCATAGCGAAAGCCAAAGTACTACTTGTGGTCAGAGTAGACTAAAAAAATTTTACTTTGCTATCAAATAGTGAAAGTATAGAATGTGTTATTTTAAAAGTAGTTTAGATGTTTGATATTTAACAGATCTTTATGTAATACTTCGAATTTCTTAGATTAAGGCAATGTATGTATATGCGTATATGCACATGCTTATGATATATACTTATATTAAGGAGTTATTTTTATAAAAGTATTATCTGTAAAAGGCTTCTAATGCAACTAAAAATAAGTAACATATTCCGTCCAAAAAGTAAACGCAGCATTATAGAAAAATGACTGAAGTAATGTTTATGGTAAATATTTATGTATTTACGTCTACATTGAGAGAAAACACACAGCAAGCGTTAAGTGCCTTTAATGTGTAAGTGATTTCTTCAGTGTTTTCCAATGTTTTGTGCGATTGAAAATTAGATTAACAAAATTCTCTTTTGTCTTTTGTATTTACCCATATATATATATATATTTCAATAAAACTGAGCACTTAATGGTAATTATTTGAATGTTCAAATTTTCAACTGTGAACATTTATTATGAATTATGGCCATTGTGACTTTTCACTATCACACGTTCTCCAAAATCCACCATTATTGACTAAATTCAGACAAAATTTAAAGGTAAAATCTGTTCTTTCATTGCTTCATAAAAAAGTATATTATGACCTACAATAAAAGAAAGGGCAGGGTATGACTCGGGTGGTAAAGTGAGACTTGTAATCTGTTGAACCACGCTTCATATCCGCTCATTGCATACGATCGTATACGATACGCACATACTACTTCACTGTACTGGGAGTTACTTGGAATTATGAGTAAAAGATTTTTGAAAATTTAAATTCTAGACTCGGCTGATCTGCGTACAGAACATCTCTTAGTCCAACAACATCCAAGTACTTACCAGGGCTTAATGGGGCAATCCATCCGCAGGAAGGAGAATCTCCAAGTGCTGCATGTAAGAGAAAGTAGAATCATTTGGGACAATGACTCACCAAACCTGAGTACGGGGCCGTCATGTATCTAGTCGGGTAGATAAATCATGAAAAAATAGTCAGAAAATGTTTGCCGAACCTTCTCTGATCCTAATACTATTCGATCATACAGAAAAATAGTTTCGTATGAATCGAGTAATTGCTTCAATGGTTAATAACAATTATTATATAATAAATAGTGGAAAATGTTAAATTATTTTTTTTTTTGTATTCTTGTGTACAATTTTTTTCGCAGTGGTCAGATTTCAAAACTGGTCAGAGATAATTTGTTCCCTATTAAATCATCCATCGATCTGCACAAGTTAGATGATCGCAAAACTTTTTTCGTGAAGTTATAATGTAAAAAAACACAATTGTGATTTTTAATTTTAGTCTTTAAGTATGTATAACTTTCCCTTTTTTTATTAGAAATGTTTATGTGTCGAAAAGCTATTTTCAAAATTTGAAAATTTTTTACGTTGAATACAAGGAGTTTTCAAAAATTGTATAGACTTTTTTTGTAAACCGAAATAATTCATTTTCAATGTCTGTATTATAAATTATGAATAACCTACAGGATTGATACAGTAGCAAATATAGGATTTGGTGTTTTCAGCTAGAGAATTTTGTGTATATTTTTCGGCTTATTTTAAACATTTCAAAATATCTACAAAATTTTTCATAATCCCTTGATTTCAAAGTGAAAAAATGGGAAATTTTCTAAATTTTCAACAATTCACTTTGCTACATGTAAACAAATTTTCGGATTGTGAGAGTTCAAGTATACCGACTGGCAGAGTCCGATATAGCATTGGACTCCCTGACCCCAACGATCAGACTCTTAGAGTTCGAAGTCTTGACTTGCAGCGCGTGTATACCTATATAACTGTACAGTTGCATACTTAGCTATACACTGAACCGACACGGTGGCGTATTAGAGTTGCAGTTTCGTCGATCTCCAGAATCCAAGTAGTGTAGGGGCATGGGTGGGACTTGGTTCAAGTCTCGCTATTTGCCTAGAGGTTCGCTTCCGCTGTTTGATTTTCGGGGGTTCGATTAACTGTCTCCCTTACGCTGCGAACAACGTAAGCGGGAGGTGTGCAGGAGTTAGTCCTGGTGTTTATACGTAGACACCCGGTCAGAACTCAGACAATGCGCCGATTAGTTGTAAAAGTCAGCACCCTACCCCATCCCATCCCCCTCCCATCCCTCTCCCAAGTGTCAAGTGCCCAGAGTTGGACGTAGTACACTATAATATAATAAAAAAAGGGTATACCTAAACTCTCGTAGCCCGAAATTTCTTCCCATGTTCTGGTATCGTACATCAAAAAAATGAATAAAATATTTTGTTAGATGATATTTGTACGTTTAAAAATATATAAGATGTAAGATCTAACAACAGATTATCCATGAAACTGTACAAATTGTTTTATCAAGTTAAAATAATGCGGGAGAATTGAACAATTGCTTTTTACACTGTTTTTACGCTTGATTCTTTACAACTATTTTTAGAAAAATTGAATAGAAATTTTTTTACTTTGTATAAAATGATGCACTTTTATGTAATAATTCTTAGGACTGGTATACCTATTATAGGTGAGGTTGATAGATTCGGGTATTGGTAGCTTTAGAAGGTAGTACATCCTACTTTATCAAACTGACCAACCAGTCTCGTGCATTTTCTAGAGTTTCATGGTGCATATCGGTGAATAGTTATAAATATGAATTTATTTCATAAAATCACAGGATTTGACCCCAACCATATGATAGTTTTCGGTTTCTATTATTAAAATACACTTACTCTTACATTCACAACCGTAACAGTTATGGTCCGGAAAATTTGCGGTTGCCTCTTAGTCTATAAAGTTTGTGTTGTTTCTAGACCGGGGCCAATCAGACATTGACCTGGAAAAATTATTCGAGCTCAATTTTTTCACGCCATCTTGTTCAGAGAGTGCCACTGTAAGCGAAAATGCATGTTTCCAGTCCAAAATGTGGTCACGTATTTTTTAAACAAATTTTGTTTAAACAATTTTAGAAAAAACAATTTTTCGTCGTAAAGAATTTTTTTTTTGTATTATTTAGTTCATAACTAACAAAAAATATTCGCATACTTTTTTCTCTAAAGTTCATAGATTTTGAGTAAAAAATTCTTGGAAATTCCAAAAACGTGAAATTAGCAATTTTCAGCAGTCAAAAACTATATAAAAATATCAACTTATTGATGAAGAAAAAATTTTAAAATATGCTTTCATATGTATACAGGAAATTCCCAGGTAGATATCCTCTTGTTTTTTCGTTTGAGACCTCGTTTTTTAAAAAGAAAAAATTATGTTTCTGCGCGCAAGTTTATACCTATGTATACCTAGCGTCATGCATGTATGCAGGTATAGACTACCGCGCAGAAACATCATTTTTATTTTTGATGTGAAAACATCTTATGCGGGGCCTTGGCCTTTCCGCTTGGGGAGTGAAAATTTTCTAGCGTTATCGATTTTAGAGGCAAATTTTGCGTTACGCTCGACATAGGTATACTATACGGCTTATATGTTCGTTCGTGCTCGGCGAGAGATACATAGGTTTTCATCTACAGTTTCGGGCTAGCAATATGAATAATTGATATAATGTGTTCGACCCCGCTGATTACGGAAAAACTAATTAAAAAATCCTGCGATGGCTAGAACATTGCAAAAATGACGTTTTTTGCAAATTTTTTAGAAAAACGCTTATATCTTGAGAACGGAAATACGTAGCGCAAAACGGCTTGTGCCAATCAAAAGGGCATAAAAATACACATGATAGCACTTTCAGTTGGTTTTTGATCAGTGCAAAATTTTGAGATAATTAGTCGTGAAAATGCACGTGCAAAATAGACGGCCGTGAAGGAGAAATACATGGCGCAAGTCCCCACCACGCCGCCTGGCCGCTGTGTACAAGCGCTGTAGGAGAGACAAAGACGAGAAAGGGACTTCCCGGACTCCTGTGTGCTGCATTAGCACACAAAAATATACATAGCTACACTCCAGCTCTGAGTCGCTTTCTCGTCTCTTCTGCAGAGAGTGCAGACTGCATGAGAGCCAAACGTAGAGCACTACAATATATAAAATATATACATATATACTCAAATTATTGTTGCAGTTTATAAATAATAATGTTTTTTTTTCAATATACTATTTCGCAACAACAATTTGAGTATATTTAAGCTTGGCAAAGGATTATTGGGGATCTCACTACTTTTGCAGTAGTAAATTAGGGAAAAAAAAGTTTATAAAAATCAAACTTGCATTACATATGTAAACCTTTTTAAAGGTCGTTTTATATGAGAATATATTGTCAGCCAATGGACACTCGTGCTTAATTGTACAATAAGTCAATTGAATAGCAGATAGACATATCGAGAAGCGGAAAGTACAGTTCAAGAAAAAAGAGTAAGCAAAGCTGTAAACAGGCAGTGTAAATTCTTTCTCTGTTCCTCTTACCATGACAAATATCAAACTAAAGTTTTACATGGCGCATCAAAGAAAATAATTACTGTTTAAGGTGCCTCATGCGTTTGGTGCCGTATAAAGCGAAGGGCACCTGGTGGTAACGCTGAGTAAAACTGAATGTATCAACTTAAATAATAGTAAAAATATTTCAAATTGTTGGTAGTGACGTTGATAATTGTAATATTATAAGAAAGTAAAAATAATTTAATTTTTGGGTGCACTAGTATACTAAATATTGGTTACATGTTTAAAATTGAATATTATAATTGAGTTTTCTTAAAATTCTGATGGTTTAACCTTTATTTTTTTTATGGGAATCTATTCTTTATGCAAAATACCATAAAATAAAATTTTATATGTACAATTATAATCGATTATAACCAAGTAAGAAGCACTTGAATATAAATTTACATAAGACACAATGTTAATGTGCGAATTTTTCAACATTTTTTCTCTCCGAAATGAAATGATTGACCTAATATTTGAAAAAAAGTGCGGTGCTTAAACTATAAACTAAAATTTCTTTTAGTTTAAAACAATTATTTATATCAATCTGCATGAGCCACTTTGATATAAATTTTGCTTGTTCATATTCAAGAGAAAACTAATATTTCCCAGTTGTATACTTCGACCTATTTTTTTACTTCAACTTATTTGTTGTAATTGTTGTATTGTTGTAAGCATATTTATAACAATATTCATTTATTTTTCGTGCGGTGGTTCTGAAAATTTGATACCGTTCACTGAGGAAATAAGAGCGATCTAGAAACAGATTTGTCTTCTGATAATGACTCATCACTCGTTTTAGCTATTCAATGGAAATTTTACAAAAAAACTAGGTATGAAGTTTGATTTTGTATAAAAAAAATAAAATATAATATGTGTTTATAACGTCATTTTTTTATTCAAAACAAAAGTTAAATACCAATTCTACGTACGATTCAATAATTTTGTAATTATGGGGTACATCAATATTTGTGATATTTTTTTATAAATACAAATTTTGGAAAAAATAAATAATTATATTCTGCAGAATAGACATGAATCTAGAAATTTGTTAAAACATTTATTACAGATTTTCTTTATTCACAGTGAAAATAAAATATACCATTTGAATTGTTTTGTGAAATATTTTATACGCATTATTTTAATATGTAAATACTTATTTAGTTTTGTATTTTGTACTTGTATATATTTATTTCATGTACAGAATTGACAAATTTTTTTAACACTATGGTTCCTTGCACGACAACCCCGTGCGTTCACAACGCTAAAACCCTAACGCTTACAGCTCATGCACTAAAATCTCTTGAGTTCTCTGTTCGCACAGACAATATCTTAATTAACTTATTCATCCCCTCCTATCATTTAATCTTTAGTCGCTTGGACTTTAGTGTAAACCATACACTCTAAGGCTAAAAGATTAAAAATCGGCGATGTAAAGATTGAATTGCCTGTTTCGCTCTTTGTAAAAGATTGAATTAGACGATTCTATCTTTTAAAAGAGCGAAACGTACGTTTTAATCTTTTGTAAAGATTAATTTCATGGATTCGCTCTTTTACAAAGATGGAATCGTCTAATTCAATCTTTT
>JAPYYV010010729.1:11861-31646 GCA_030522625.1 Copidosoma aretas | reverse complement strand
CGTTCACTTTGCTTATTTTTGCTCACCATCACGTATTATAGCGTAATTTTCGATTTGGACAGGTTACGGAACTGACATTTTGACCCTTTAATGATCTGTGGATCAAAGTGTACACTTTAAAATTTGGTTTGATGGCATGAAACAGTTGGGCACCACCACTACACGTACTTTAGCACCCATAGAGTTACCTATTTCGCTCTTAATTCTGCGCACTATTGGTGTCCCGGCATTTTTTGGTGACCTGGTGGAAGGCTAGTCACTAAAACAGTACCTGCATGTAATATTTGCAGATTGGAAATTATTTAGCATCCATTTATAATTGTTTAATGATGATAAATGGCGCAAAATATTTAAAAAAAAATAAACTTTCGAAAACCAAAAATTTTGGGTGCGAATAAAAAAAAAAAAACTTTCGAAAACCAAAAATTTTGGGTGCGAATAGTGCAAGTTTCGACGGAATGACCCATACGTATACATATTTACCGTTGCATATAAAAATGTACGCACTCTTGTACGTATTACCGTATGTATGTAATACATCATGTAACTTTTACCTTTGAGAGAATGTGGCAAAATGCGAAAGATTCCTTCATACGAACTGCCTCTTTTCTTTTCTTCTCCCTCGTATCGTTGATGCAGCTACTACATAATAATATATGTATACTTATGCGTGCTTTGAGTCGTTCTTAACTACTTATAGCATATATAGAGCTTCTTGCGCGCAACGGAGTTGAAAAAGAGTAAGTATACGAAATTCTATATTATTATAGGCTTCATAGCTCGGTCTTATACTTACTGTTATACTTGCATGAAAAACCATCGATATGGAATATGATTGACGGTAAATGATAAAATTACCTGTTGTTCGACAATTGAATTTGATTATCACAGCAGCTAATTATGATCGAACCGTTTTTCACACCAGCACGGCTAATATAATACAAGTATACCTTATACAATCAAATGAAAAAAACGCCCTTTTCCCAACTGCATGTTCGTACCTGGTGATGGGTACACAAAGCATTAAGTACGCTTGTTGTGCCCGTCCGTCAGAATGCTATACTCACTCACGCGTGATGAAAATCACGCAGCACCACGTGGCGGTGAATTTTTATACACCGCACCCCATATGATACGATAAACAAACATAAAAAAAGCCATCGCGCTCCAACATTGGATGGGGGGGGGGGGGGGGGGAGATACTTTACTCGACCCCTTATACCTCGAGAGAATATTGCCTCCGCAAGATGAGCCAATTGGCTTTAGCCACTTACGCGTATACGTATACATATTACATGTATATCTATATATACATACGGGAGCCCATCCAATTCGCAAAGAGCACCCCCTTACGTAGAACGCCAGTCGAATATCAAAGCTCCCCTCTCATTTTTTTTCTTTCCTTCCCCATTTTTATGTATTCTAGGTCATTTCACACAAAAGGTACGACGATGTGTGAAATGTGTGATTACCAAAACTTAGAGTTTAGAACTTTTTCATTATTTTCTCAAAGTCTCGCATGAGGTCTAAATATAGTGCTCCATACTATTGCCCAATACACATAGGTACACATTACATCGCTTTCGATTAACCATGACTATTATATGTACAAACTACGCAAAATTATTGATGAAGAAAAAAAAAACAACCTTTTTCATCCCCCAAAGTTCTAACAGTATATAATAATATATTGGCTCGAAACGACCCCGCAAGGAGGATTTTACAAGTGACATTTTTCCCATTTCACGCTATGGCGCGATGGCTTTGTTTGGATCATCGAAACACGAATTGAGAAAAAAAATGTTTACGATGAGTGCTCACGAAATTTTGTTGACGGGAAAAATATTGATGATGATGTAAACATTATTCGTATCTCAATGCGTGTTTTTTTGATGAACCAAAAAAATAAATTGCGTGAACGAATTAATTTCGTCGAGTGTATGGGTATAATATTTGTTTATGCTTTGTGAGATAGCGAGTTAGCGACAAGAAATTAACGAAAGAGTATGAAAATAGGGAACAATAACTTGTCAGAATCATTAATGGCGTCTTGTCCATGATTATGCATACACCCGTCATATATATGATTCGCGGGCTTGAGTATAGTTTTCTACCTTAATCGATGTAGATAAGTGATAATGAGTGATCGATCGGATATAAATGTAGGCATTCGAGAGTTCAATTTATAAATCACAGGTGTCTCTGATAAGACTGTATGAGAGAGTTGTCGGCTGCAGTCGTGCCATGTCGTCGTCTGCTGCTGTGATGCTGTTCGCTTGTGTTGATTTTTCTCACCCTCGCGCCTTCGAATGTAGTTCCAACAATTAATTTTGACAGGTACACCTACTTTGTAAATAAACAAAAAGTAAGCGCTCCTACGTATTCTTCGTTCTGTGCTGTCTCTCATTTCTCCAAGTGTCGTTATAAATAAAAATCATCAGAACGCCTCGTCATTTTTAGATGGATCGTGAATTATTGATTTTACTTTGATAACATGTTTGATAACAAGTTTTCATTCGTCCAAGTCTTTTATCAACAGTACTCGCATGGCTGCTTTAAATTAAAAATATCTGGCAAATCTTCGATTTTATCTGCATTTTGCAATGTTTAGATGGCTCATGACAATCGCGAGAGCTACTACGACGCGTGGACGAACATTACTCAATTGAAAGTCCAATTCTAATGGACAGGGCTCTCTTTTGCAGAACCACCAGTCCTCGAAACATGCTCATTCTCACTAGTCATCAACAGTAAATGCATCTTGGCCGGCCAGTGCCATTGATCAGAGATGCTGCTGACACTTTTCTATATGGTTGCTACTTGGGTACAGTCATGGAGACTATCCTCCCTGAGGACGCGTCTCCAGTCAATTTTACAAGGACCCGAGGCCACAAGACCAACGGTCATGCTCTGCACAGCAGCAGTTCCAACGAAAGATGGTGAGAGTTTGTACGGTACATCAGAGTAAACCGTTATCAAAATCTTCAAATGATTCATTTGACCATGCTTCTGATATTTTTAGAAAACAATGGCAACAAGAATAAATTACAGAATGGCCACAACTACCCTAATGGCAAGGACATGCTGAGCTCTCACTTTTGTAACAATAGTAATCTCGCTAAACTAGGAGATCTCCTTTGGTATCAAGGAGACAAACGGCTGTGCACTATATATCCTCAAGTACTTATGAGCAATTCATTAATCCATTCTTGAAATGTGTCTCTTGTTTACGTTGGTCTTATATGCTTGTAGCAAAAAGTCGATGTATCAGATTGGTTACTGTTTCCAATAGGTAAAACAATATTTCCTTTGTTTACTCATAATAATGCTCAGACAGCGTTGCAACAAAATGCAAAAATGCATGTACTCATCGAGGCAGATTTAAACAGCTACATCCCTCAAGCTTCCTCAAAGGCTACCAAGGTATTTAATACAAACAGTTTTGAGTTGAAATACTCGCTAGCATCTCAAAATAAATTACTGAGTATTCAATAAACACAGCTTGAAGATTATGGTTTGATTGTAACGTGGACTTCAGACAAAAATTTTGGTGTGATACTTGAAACCGATTTAGACCATATCACAAAGTTCTCTACTACCCTAATGCAGGGGCAATGCTTTATTAATAATGGACTGCCTGTGACGCGAATCGAATGTAAATATACTCTTTAAGATATAATAACTCATGCCTTTGTCTGTGACAAAATACATAGCATATGTAACTTTTGAATTTATAGCTGTTTCAGTTTCTGGTAAACCGTGTGTGTGCAATCACGAACGCTTTAATTTGGTAGAAAGTAAAAGTGAGTAGATATTGAGTTTACAATTCTAATCAATTATAATGAATCTTTGAATTCTTTGAATTTCAGAATTAATTAGTGGCTCACAATGGGACACATATATAAAGAAATTAAGACTAGTCAGCAGTACCTCAAGATTAGTATCTCACAACAACCAGGCGATAGAAATAAAAGAGATCCCTGGCTTGATTGTGTCACCCGGAAGTCAACCAATAACGTTGCAAATGCCGACTGTTTTGGAAATAACGATTCCAAGTGACACCACGGGTATGAATAACAAAAAAAAATACTTGAATATCCTGCTCAAAAATGGAACGGATGATTCTTGAACTCACACGCATATAACAAATCGATGACTCAAAAGAAAAAAAGCAACAGACGAACAGACCCAACTGTGGGTGCGTTCCGAAATGCAAGCTCGCTGATTAAATGGCAACACCGGATGGAGCGGGACATTCAACTCCAATCATTGACTGTCATCAAACTGTACTTATAAACGCCATTTTCAGACGGATTTCTACAAATGATTTAAGTTAAAATCCGTTTGAAGGAGCGGGATTTTCAAATTTGAATTGTTTGCAGAAATCCGTCTGAAAATGGCGTTTTAATACAGTTTGATCACAGTCAATGATTGGATTTGAATGTCACGCTCCATCCGGTGTTGCCATTTAGGCTGTGTTCGCGATTGCCCGTCGGTTTCTTAATATATATTTAAGTTAACGGTAAGAAGCTGTTAAGAAACCGACTGAATCAGCGAGCTTGCATTTCGGAACGCGCCCAGTAGCCGACTAGCCGCCGCTACGTCCGCTACTCACTACTCAGATTTCAAAGAATGAAAAGTAATACTAGATCCTTCAAAAGTAAACAATCAACACTTGCGGCCACCCCGCATTCCATCGAAAAGAATCAACACACGTTAGATCTCGACAAGAAGACATTTTATAATATCAATAAAACGGGCTTCCGTAACACTATAATTTTACGCTGTTAAAATGCAGTTAATCCAATTAATTTATTCTAAATGATTCGTCAACAACTTTCTGAATAACAGAGAGTAAAAACATAGAGAGTTGATTCTGTTCGACTAAGCATAACGAGTGTTTTGCTTCTTTTCCTCGAAGGGCAGCGAGTGTTGCTTGTTTTCTTTGGAGCGTAGCGAGTGTTACTTCTTTTTTCGTCGGAGGTGAGCAAAGTGTTGAATCATTTCCTCGGACCACAAAAATTGTTCCTCTTTTTCTTCTGAGCCATCGTTGTAAGTAACACGTTTTAAATTATTCAGATCGTAAAAATCTTTTTAACAGTGATAGTTATTATATCAATAAAATGTAAGTATACATGCATGACTTGCAATAATCGGTAAAAATCTTCCGAACCAGACCATTTGGCAAACTCACCGATGCCGTCGACACCTCCCCCGACTCCAGCATCGGCCAGCACCAACGACACTGCATCGAGGCTAGCTCACACCCTCGCGAATTCAATGGACCTGAATTCATCCGTGGGCTCGCTTTCGAATCTGAGTTCCGCGAGATCCCAAGAGTACATTCTGGAGGAGAGCTCGACGGAAAATTTAGCCAGTGCCACCCCGCTGAGGGCTGTGAGAAACTTGAGGATCGGCGAAAACAGGGATACATTCTTGTCGACGTCCAGCATGGCATCGTCCCGAACTTCACTCGCTACCCCTGCGTCGACAAAGTACGTTGTTTTTTAAAATACCTCAATGGGACCAAGGAGATGAACAATATTAGGTGACTTTAATACCGCAATTTTGGTTTTCAGCATCTCGACACCCAACAAGACTGGAACCGGCTGTTCCAACGGGAACCCCAAGCCACCCAACGTTTTGATTTGCGCCGACAGTGCAGTTGCCAGCGACAACGTTCGCAGCGTACTCGAAACGATTCTCAAGGAGAACAAGTGAGACCCTTACCCAATCACCACAAACGACGAATCTCAAAGCGTATTGCCAATTAATTTGTTTGTCCTCCCGTTAGGTACACCATTTACCCGCTATCGGACAAAGAATCTCGGAGCGACGCCTGGATGGACCAGACGAACCTGCTGATAGTGTGCGGCAACGTCGGCAGCGAGGTGTCCTCGCAAGTGGTCGAGTTCCTAGTCCGGGGTGGCAAGCTCTTGGCCCTCTGCTCCGACATTCTGACGGCTCTCCTGCCGACCTTCAAAACCGCCGAGGTCCGCGAGAACGAGCTCGTGCGCTTTTCCTACGGCAAGTGGAAGCACGTGCGCATGATGCACCACGTGTTCTGCTACCAGGCGTCACCGGTCAAGACCAAGTTCTCCCAGGACCAGGAGGAGTCAAAGTATACATAAAACAGACGTTGTACTCGTGGCGCGCGATCAATGCGAACAAAAAAATTGTGCTTCACTAACTGCAGATCCCCTTTCAGATCGGCGACACCGCCGACCCCGGTCTCGGCGAGCGTGAGCGACCGGACGGGCAAGTTGCACGCCTTCGACGTCAAGGTACTGGGCTCCGAGGAGACCTGGCACACGCCCAGCATTCTGCTGGCCAGGATGTCAGAGAGCGCCGGCCGGGCCGTTTTCTCGCAGATCCACCTCGAGGCCGACCCGTCGCAGTACGAGTTGTTCGAGGAGAGCAAGCTCGCGGCCCTCAAACAGAGCAACCTCGCGCGCCTCGAAATATTCGCCGATCTCCTCGGCACTCACCTTGGCATCGAGGTCACTCCCAAGCCAAAGACCCCGCCCGACTACTGCCCGGCTTTCTTTCTCGGACGTCACGACGTAAGTCTGCTGTCTCTGATAACGCGGCACGAATCGCTGAAATGATCTGCTCAAGCTATCGTATTGTCTTTATTTTGTATTACTGTGCATCTTTTTTAGCATCTAAATGTGTTGGTTGCAATAAACTATAAGAAAAAACTTCACTTATCCACAGATCAGAAAATATTAGTCAAATGATACGGCACACTAAACTCACTACATTACTTTATCGGAACCGAACGGAACACACATCCATCCGTAGCACCACGCGTTTCACGACAGTCCTGTGTTGTTAATAGTATGCACCGCGCTCAACACACTACATTTCATAACGCATGCCTTGTATTCGTGTACAGCTGAAGATAGAAATGCTGAAGCAGCTCAAAGACAAAATGCAGCCGAACGATGTGCTGAAAACTGACAAGATAGTGTTGCAATTTTGCGGCACGTCTACCCATCCCAAACCCGCGTCCGCGACTTTTCTGCCTATCATGGTGCACAGATGCCCAGAAAATTTTTCAACTGTTGAATATTTCGAGGTAACGGCGACACTTCCTACTCATTTCCAGTGAATCTTTTTTCACAGTGCATTGTTTTTATTTATTTGTTTATAACATAGAATCTCAACACGGAAGCGATCGGTCGTTTGGTAATATACTCAGACATTATGACGTCGTCTAACGATATTGTAAGCGGTATTACTCTGCACCATGGATTGGCAGTCATTCCGTTAAGACAAACAAAAGGTCAAGGTACGTTTGTGCACACCAAATAAGTATAATTGATTATACTTAATATTTTTAATTTATTCTTCGGTTTAACAAAGGACGTAGTAACAATACGTGGCTAAGTCCGGATGGCTGCGCTATGTTCACCTTACAACTTCACATTCCATTAATGTCTCTACTTGGAGGGCAATCGTCACTTATTCAGCATTTGACAGCAGTAGCGATAGTCACAGCAGTGAAGTCCATTCCAGGATATCAGGTGAATTTGCAGTTAATTATTTAGTTTTATTTGATGTAATTGTAAGATGTATACATGTGTCAGAGGACTTGAATTACGTGATATTCAATTAGGATCTGGATCTTAGAATTAAGTGGCCTAATGATATCTACGAGGGAGGTGGTTCAAAGATTGGGGGTCTCATTCTCAAGTCTGTAGTTCAATCAACAATAGTTTGCAACATAGGTAATTTTTTACAATCGTATTGATATTTATTGAATTGAGATCATTTATTCTATATTAAATTAACTAAATAGTCTGCCAATGGTTACGAGGTGAACTTGTCATCTTTATCAATATGTACTTATAATCTGTAAAGTAATAGTGCTTTAAGCTTGCATAATAATGATTGATTTAGGTACATATACTATAATACTGACGTATTTCAGGAGTGGGAGTCAATCTTTCAAATAGTTCGCCAACAACTTGCATAAATGACTTGATCAAAAAGTACAACGCTGTTTCGAAAAATAAGTTGAAGAAATTGTCATGTGAAAAATTTTTAGCACTGACCTTTAGTGAAATGGAAAAGTTATTGAATATTGTGCAGAACGGCAACTTGGATTATTTCTACGATCTTTACTACAAAAACTGGATGCACACGTAATACAGATAATTCAACTTAATCGATCAAAATTGTTCAATAAAGTAAAAGAACAATATTTTTAACTTGAACAATTTTTTAGGGATGCCGAAGTCACAGTGATACTATCAGATGGTTCTTCGCAAGAAGCTAAAATTCTGGGGATCGATAAGTTTGGATTTTTGCAAGTAAAAGGAAAGCGTGGAAACATATTTACTGTTCATCCTGATGGAAACAGTTTTGACATCATGAAAGGTCTAATAGCTCCTAAGGCTTAAGCAGAACGAGTGTCAAAAAAGTCTAGTTGCGTAGATAGTCACAGCGCATATTATCTTATAAAAATTCGCATTTTCCAAATTAGATGATTGATATTTTTTATTACATTGATTGACTATTGATATGGTTTGTAATTGATAAATATGTGATAGCACATGTTCACATCACGTTGGTATTGTAGTACCAAATTTATCCAAATCATTCAATTCAATTTCATAAAAATTTATAGATTGTCTTCCTGTAAATGTCATGATACATAAAAAAAAATTTAACTCATTTTGGTCCAAATGTATTAACTGATGTATCGATGTTTTACTCTTTGTGCGAATAAAGTGGAACAAAGCCACAAAATTTTCAAATCAAACGGTAATAATATACTTACGCCATGTCAAAAACGACTGCCTCAGTGATATATCTCACAAATTATTCAAAGTAAATGTGACTTTCGTTATAATGTTACAAAAAAAAATATTACAAAGTCTTTAAAATATTTATGAGATGTGAATTAACTGTTGTTATCTTTGCTGAAATATATCTCTTTTTTTAAATTGTTTTATTTGTATCACCCTTCACTCTTAAATAAATAACATAAATAATTAACAGATTAAGGTCATAAAATTTAAAATAGTACACAAGACTGTTGTGCTTTAATATATTTTGTTGAGATCTTTGTTTTTTATACAGACATCTGGTGTCAAAAGCAAAGAGCATACGACCCGTGAACATTAACGTTTCGCTTTCGTTACTTTTCCTTCCAAACGAACTTTTTTTACAGTTTTTACTTTCAGATTGCGCTCCGAAAAATCCGTAAATCAGTCAATTCAAGACTTTTTAAATCGACTAAAATGGTCGTCCAACAAACATCGCCGTTTACGTACAGTAATCTTCAATAAATGTGAATTTTTTAATAACATTCTATCGATCAGCAAAATTTACGAACGGCAGATTAGTAGCATTTTAATATTTGTACAGTAACATTCTACATGAAGTTGTCCTGATTCTTTAAAATGCAAGCGTCGATCACCTAACGGGAATGTCAAGACCAATGATTGCTTCGTAATAAATTAATGAATTAACTTACGCAAAAGATCTTTTGATTGCCAATTTTTCAGGTGAAAATATTTATATCCAAAAACATGATTAAAAAGGTTTTTCAAATTAGAGAATTTTAACGAGTTCCAATTATAATTGTCTGGTGCGGGTATGATTACTGTATCAAGTAAAAAGTTTTTGCTCATTTTTTTATTTCTTTCTACAATAAATCGATTACTAGTTACATTGGTCCTTTAAGGATGATGAGCCGTTTTGTCTTGGCCACCAAAAATGTACGCCCACAATGTTGTCCAGCATTTGCCTGTAGTGATTTTTCGAAGCACTACGGGTAATGTGGATTTCTCGCTTTTATTATATCCCTTAAGGGAAAAAGTACTTATACCGTTACACAATTTTTGTTCTACAGTTTCTAATCTGTACATGGTCACAAACGACAAAGGTACGTTTTAATTTCATAATGATAAGCACGCAATAATTTTCTTTTATAAATACTCGTATACTTGAGTATTTAAATATCATCACAAATTAAAAATCGAGTAGAATTTTTTTTTAATGCGACAACAAAATCTGCCTATGAAATTATCGCTGCAAATTCTTTAAATTTTAAAACACAAACGATGAATATGAAATACGTCTATTTCAAACATTCGTGCTGTACAATATTAAAATTTAACATTTAGATAAATTACTAGGTGCTTATAATTTGATTTTATTTATCAACGTCTCTAAATGACAAATTGTATTTTAATTTAAAATTCAATCAAAGCATCACGGAAACATGAGTAACAAAACGACGTATGCACAACAACAACAAGAATCAAAAACACATTCGTCTTTATTAAACGCATAAATAATGATTGCTTTTTACCCAGATTTTTAAGTGTACCCTTATAAGGACTAATAACTATAGTTGATAAAATAATTCGCAGTCTTTTATAAAGTCTTTTAGGATCTCTTAAATTAAAAAATTAAAATGACAAAGCTGCACGTAGAATAAGAAGCAGGAGACATCATCGCGTAAATACGCTTGGATAAAAATGTAAAGTACTCTTGATTTGAAGAATTAATATTGAAAGTGTATGTAGCCTACTCGATCGTTTAATTTTTTTTCGATTTTTATCTTATAGGAATCCAATAATCTATTTTTCATTGCGTTTTGCCATTATCATATTAACAAGTCGGCTTTGTAATTATCTTTTTATTAATTTGTTACTCAATCGTTACTACTGAAGTTTTTTTTTATTATTTATTTAAACTACACTACAGTACTTTATACGATGCCATTTTAATAAGATAATATATTACAACAATCCTTTATTTTCATCATTATCGAATGACTGCAATATAAGTATGCATGTATGTATATATTTATAATGCTATAAGGCTATTTATTAATGTTAATTTTTGTTCGTCTAGACTCGGCACCTCTCTTTTTCTTTGTTTTTCTTTTTTTTTTTTTTTTTTCTTATTTTAACCAAGCTTGTGAACAAACTGGTTTTTTTTTTCTCTTTTTTTTTTTTTTTTTCCTTTTTTTCTTTTTTTTGTTTTTTTTTTTTTTTTTTTTTTTTTTTACATTGATAGTCAAAAGCCGAAAGGGTGTAAGAGAGCGCATATAAATTAAACAGAACACACACAAGTCGAGTTCAACTGAAAAATCCACCATCAACCGTTCTATCATTATTAATTTAAAAAATGATTTTAATACCTGCCCTTGTTGTAATTCCTAACTACAGACCATATAATACATGAGTAATAATAAAATAAGAATGTTTTTTAGCACGTGGGAAACTATTTTCTGGATATTGTCGCAGAATGAATAATTATTGAAACACAAACACCCTTAGAGCTGTCGTCTATGAAAAAACACATACACGCACGTTATGTATTTGGTTGTTGGTTTTTTTTTTTTATTATTATTGTTATAATTATTGTACAAATAAAAATTATGGCGCCTGTACGTTCGGTGCTTTTATATACTTATAACTGCGCACAAATACCAATTTTTTCTTTATGTCATTGTACAACTTTGAACTGCATTTTTTGGCAGCAGAAAAACCATCTCGAGTCCTTTTTTATCTCCTCGAAAACTTTATAATCACGTGATTTACGGAAAACGTTTTACATCACTCGTATACTGGTAAGATCGTGGAAGATAGAAGACTATGGGAACGAGAAATCGTTATAAAACGATACTTGTGAAGTTTAGTAAACGAAAAATGATAAAAAGTCGAATATTCGGAAAAAAAAAGAAGTTGAAAAAATCTCAAAACAAACAAGTAAGTTTTGATGAAACGCAAATTCTTATCCACAACGACGGAAACAATAAAAAGCAGCAAGACTATATTGAGGAAAATAAGTGTAGTCGATGATAAAAAAAAAAAAATAGCAAACGAACCGCATATTAGCCGGAAATCTCACGGCGCAGAAAGAACATTGGGCCATTACTTTATACCAATAATATACGTCGGCGAAATTCCATATGTTCGATCATCGTTGTGTCCATAATATATACACCCAGGTACCCACAATGAACGTACACGCTCGCTTTGCAAGTTTTGCAACGCACACTCGCACACTTTTACACGCCTATTTTTAAGAAGACCTAATCTTGTTTATTCCATTTTTTCAAAGCTAATATACATTTATAATACAAGCGCACACGCGTGCGCCATATCCGTTCGTGAACACAATTGGCGAGCGTTCGTTTTGTTTTTTTGTGTTTCTTCATCATATTTTCCCCGTTGGGTCAACGTGAAAAAACGAGCTAAGCTACGCGCGCATCTGAACACCAACTTGCACCCCCCTTTTTACACCCTTCATTTAGTTTCTGATGTCAACGAGTGTATATTTATAAGTACTTTGAGAATTAGAGACACGCTGATTTCGTTGGATGATAATTATTGTTGTAACAGCATTGCTGTACAGCTTTTTGCATATTTCGATGCAAAAGCTATACTTTGCACTGTAACAGAGTAATAATTAAAAAAAAAAAAAAAAAAAAAAAAAAAAAAAAAAAAAAAAAAAAAAAAAAAAAAAAAAAAAAAAAAAAAAAAAAAAAAAAAAAAAAAAAACGAAAAACAATAACCTAACGTTATTTGAAATAAATAACTTTTATGACTAGAAAAAATTCGTTTTCCTGAATGAAGCGATAAAAAGAAGAAAAAAAGTCGTCATTTTCCAAACAGCTGTACTTGATAAATATATATATATACAAGGTTTGAGTCACGCGTTCAGTGTTTCAAGTGGCAGTCCTTGCATTATTATTATTATTATTATTATTAACATTACTATGATTATTGTACGTATAGTTTTTTCCGGCAGAATACTGTTTATCGAAAATGTTCCGTGAAAAAATTCACGCGCGTATCTCTCACGCGACAATAAACGTCTCGCGAAACGAGGAATAATAACCGAGAGTAAGTTCCGAATCAGCTATATTTATAACCGTATTAGTCGCCTCTTTGATCGGCTAAAATCATCCTTCATTGCAATTTTCTACTTGGAAGATCACGATCGCTGCTCTGTACCTATATAATAATATGTAAGCAGTTGCAATTGTCCGAGAGCTGCTTTGATGGCGACGGCCAACGGTCTTTTATACCGTTGACTGTCACAGGGGCTAAGAATAAAATTAAGTTGGAAAAAAATCATCCTCCCTTCGGGGGTGGGGGAAAAAAAGATTGCTCAATTAAAAGAGCCACCGACGGGGAAGCACAAACGCCGGGATGGAGAAAAAAGGCGAAAAATGCAACGAGGTGTTCAGCGCACCGTAGCCGAAAGCCGTAGCGCGCGACAACCCATCAGGTAAGTATTACGTACTTACTCATACACCTGCGCCACGCCGGTACACAATACACAACATACACATGTAACTGTGGTGCATCTTGCATCGTATATTCGTATACGCTGCATGATGCACGTATTACACGATAAATATAAGTTCTATACACAATATATACCGCCTGATCCGCTTTAACTCATTATCTCCCTCGTTTCGTCCTATATAAGTAGAGCACTTGATGTGTTGTTTACACTCGACGCCGACTCGGTCCGTGAATCGGTAAGTAAGTAAGTCAGTATGGAGTCGAAAGTTCATCATCATATTTATACACACCCTGAGGCTATTATTACTCTTTTCGCGTAGAAAATCGTAATTTCGACAAAGTATCACGCAATTATACATACATACAACATACAATATGTCATTAATAATATGTAATTTATAATATGCGCGTGGCGCGTAATGTCGAAGTGTTTCTACATTATAATAATATATGTACTTGGGTATTATATTCAATATACTTACAGACTAAAGCTACAATCCATCGTCCCGCATGCATCATGTATTTATATATATATAAATATATATATATATATATAAGTATTATACCCATAGGTATAAGTATACTTACTTACTTGGGAAATAACGAGATAGCGCGTCGCGCCGGTCGCGCGTCCCCGAATCCCTATATACTGTAATCTAATATCACGTGCGTTTGTCTGAACTCCCACCACCTCGATCTGCATCCGGCTCTCTGCCGAACAATATTCACAGCATGCACGAGCTGAGTTACTTATTCACCGTGCACGCGTGTACAATGATGATGATGATAATAATAATAATAATAATAATAATAATATACGTAAACATGTATATTACAATAGACACGAGACGTACACGATATCATGCCTCCGACACTGTCTCCTTACCTCCTTGCCCCCGTCCCGAGGGGCGCCGCCGGTTCAGATGAACCTGGGTAATCCACCGGCCGAGCGGTGGTACGCGGGCGGCAAGCCACCCAGGTGATGGCTCTGACGCCTGTGGGCCTGCAGGCCGCGGTGCAGGTGGCCCCCGAGCCCGAGCGACGAGGACGCCTGCAGGTGCTGATGCTGCTGCTGATGCTGGAGCAGTTGTTGCTGCTGCTGCTGCTGCTGCTGGAGTATGTGGGAGGCACCGTCGCCCAAGTCGAGCTCGAGCTCCTGCTGCTCGACGAGCTGTAGGGCGCCGAACGAGGCGGTGGCCATGGCCACGTCCGGCATTATGCCCGAGAGGTGGCCCTCGCTGCACGAGTTCAGCTCGGAGTGCTGCGGACAGAATTTTTCCGCGGTTCTCGGTTACTTGTGTTTGGAGGATCACGAGTGTCGTTCTTCGTACATGCGTCGATGAACGGATCACCCCGGGGGGTTGCGATCGTTGCGAGCGCCGTTGGGAGCTGTGCGGGGAAGCGGTTCGGGAATAATGTAACGCTGTCGTTCGACGGATCGGACGAAAACTTGCATGCTCAAAGTGTAGCTTTTTAAAATGGGACCAATGCGTCATCGTGTATCATATCGTTTCCACGTTTTATGAATTTAAGGCCTGATTTTGGTGTAAAATGGGTGTAAAATGGCTACTATCAAAAGATGGAAAATGTGGACTTATTGTTGACCGTTTTTTTATTCCGTGTCCATCCCTGCTTTTTCTCCGCTGATGAACGGGATGGCGATTTTTCGTTGCCAATGTACAACGTCTATACCTGTATATATACATATATAAGTATAAGTAGAACAACCGCGTATGGTTTTCAAGTTATTGGAAAATTCGTTGAAATAGGCAATAAAAAGAACGCACGTTCAACCAAAGTGATTGACGAGCCAACGTTTGTCGTGCAAATAACAAATTCATCGAGACTAAGTCTTACGGCTTTCTTTTTTTTTTTTCTTTTTCACCACGGTGCTGGCCATCTCTGCAGTCGCAAGCTCGCGGGGGCCGCGACATCTCCAGCGAATTCCGAAACGTCCCCTCCTCAGCATCGGCATCGGTTAATCTGGGACAGCACCATCGTAATATCGCAAACACTATCATTAATCATCGTCATTCTGAAAAGGTGAGATCCCAGCCTAGCACGTGTCCAATTTTCAGTCCATCGATGTATATCTGCATGATATTTCTCCACGTGTCAATTCCCTCGAGCAAAACCAAGGGGACGGGGCGAAGTCGCCACAGAGGTCAACAAACCTGGTCGCTCTATTATACTTTGGTATGCATTTCGTCATCCGGTTAGTCGCAATCATCATTATTAATTTCTTTCTCACATTTTTCCAATAGCTGCAGGCCTGGGGCAATCAACCCGAGGGGATTATAATATTATTATGGGCTCGCTATCTTCGCATGCCTGTCAGCGCTATCGTTCCCCAAAAAATACCGTTGCGGCTTGAAATCCATATGAACGATAAATCTCTCGATTCTCCTATTATAGGCTTATAGCCTCCCTATAAACAAAGGGGTGCATGCAAGAAACCAATCCCCCCCAGAGTTCAAGTTCCGCAAGACCACCGACTTGGAATCGGAGACAATATTTCTGTTTTGCAAACTCTAGGGGTTTAAAATGTAGCTACTGCCTCTGCGTCACAAATATAGATGAACTATCTTCGAGTCTAAATCTTGCAACGCAGTATAATACTTATAAGTATAGTTTAACCACTGACCGAGCACCAGACCGCGATACGACTCCTCGCCCTATTATCGTCACGTCAAACGAGCGATACATTATGTACACGACTGGTGTATACGCATCGCGACCACTGGCTCGATTTTTCCGCGTCGGATGCGCAATTGACCCAACAAGGACATGGCACGGCAAAATATATATATATATATATATATATATATACGTTACCTCGGCAGCAAGCCTGTAGCCGTTCTCGCCTTCGGTGACGATGGCGGGCAGCTCGTGGTGCCGGTGGTGCCCGTACGGAGCCGCGTGCCGGGGAAAGGTCATGTTGCGCCCGTAGCAGAGGACAGCCCCGCCCGGGCCGTTGCCACCCGCGCCGCCGATGCCCCCGAAACTGAGCAGCGAGCCGCAGTCCTCGTCCGATCGGACCGAGCTCGCGTCCGGCTCGTTGAGGCCGTAGCACGCCGCGTTCTGTAACAAAAAGCGTCGTTCGGTTTCAGGGCGAGGGACATTTTTTTCGCGATCTTTGATGGGGCGGGGGGGGGGGGGAAAGAACATGGTTGAAAGTATACGACGAGGGACGAGAAGCCATCATTAACGGAATCTTAAGGATTGCAGGGCTCTTTCAGATTGGTTCGTGGTCAAAACGCTTTGTGGTCTAAAAACGCGCGACACGAGCTACCTTGCATCCAAGTTCTTTCATTCGAAAATATATCCATTTCATCCCGAGCGTCGAAGCTTTGATGAATCATCATACTCAGGTGATTCCAACAAAAAAAGAGTCTTTACGTTTGATGGATAAAAGCTTTGTTGAACGATGAAAAAATTTAGTCTCGTAAGTGTATATATATTATATATTATAGGTTTGTTATAGTAATTCGGTGGACTGCAGCTGGACTCCGATAAAATGGTCTGAAGTTGAAGTTTTATCCGCACACGAGTACAGTACCACGTGTGTGTATACGTCACGTGTACACGTGCCATTGAGGCGCAAAGATGATTAAATTAGACACTCGACGGCTGGAATATGGCAAAACGATAAGCCTGACCTTCCGAAAAACTTTATGGGGTAATGATGAGAGAAAAAAATTGCTATTTAATTATGAATTTATTCATCTTTCTCGGCCGTGCAAAAGAGGAGATGCATTAAAACTGCGCTAAATGACTAGTCGTTTTCGATGTATAGCCTGATTAATTAATAAAGTCCATTGAATCTAATGCAATCATCATCATCCAGACTAGCTGGAGCAAACACCGCGTAGTATATTCTAATTCCGCATGATGTAAGATTTCGCTGGTTTTTCGTCTTGCGCGTCAAACAATTAATGTCTTATCATCATCGATTCGAGAGACATGACGCTTTCGTCATTCATTCATTTGTTTGTTTATCCTTTTTTTTGCAATTCAATTTTTTGATCTATAGTTATTCGATACGTGTCAAGAGATTTTATTGTAGTACGGTGATAAACAAAGTGAAATAATATTTACCAGATAAGTAAAATACTCGTTGTGTGATATGACTCGACAGAAATGAAGTTTCTCGTTGTCTATAGGTAATTTACTGTAAACGCATAGTAATCAATGCGAGTAACATTTTTGCGCTCTCCACGTCATGGCCGATAAAAGGAAAACGTTTAAAATAGAGTAGTAAAGTATAATGCTCGCTCAACTCGTATAATATCATTATATGCAGTAATAACCTGAAATAGCACATCTAAGACTCACTTTGACAAAAAAAAACATGAATGTCTTATCATGGGAATATTTGTTTGTCTTCGTTTAAAAAAAAATTTTAAACCCATCTACAATTTATCTTGGTTCAAAATATACAATATTCTGCGATTGATGGTCAATGTTGACGAAAAAATGTTCTCGTGAGTCGGAATCACCGTTTTCTCCCCCGTATAAGGGTGAAAACCTAGACCTCAGTCCAAAGCGTTACAATAAGCATACCTCTTGGCATGTACACGAGATCAAGGGAATAAAATGAGTATAAATTAATGCTGTCCCGATATTGAGACGAAAACAGTGTACGAGCTGTAACAGGTGGCCGCCGTTGGACACGTTTTGTCGACACAACGCTTGTTTCCAATCGCCTTGAAGATCTATCGCTGCTACTTGTATGCAGCGCCGGCAATAATTCATAGTGCTCTTGACATTTTGACTTTTTCTTATCACGCGAACGTGACTGCGGAAAAATCGATCACGATGCGAGTCGGAGACGCGGATTCTCGGCAAACAAAGTTTATAACTAATTGGCAAGTGCACTCGGCGCTCGTGTGTCGTCTCTGTGCATATGATACATAATGAGGCAATATCATCTCGCCGATTAGAAAAAGAATGGCGGGGATAACGAAAATGACACTGTGCACAAATTAATGCGTCGTCGCCATTAGGCACTATTGCGCATCAGCGACGATCGGTATAATGGAAAATAACTTCGGGATGGACAATACGGTGTAGGACGCGTTAGTCGAGGATAAGTAAACGTTACGACGACAGCCGACGCTGAATTATTCATGCGAAAACGAACGATCATCGATCGCAATTACAAAGAACACGGAGATCGTATACCCCTGCGCCTCGAGCATCGCGCAGAAAATTTCGGCGTCGCTCGGTCGTAACTTACAATATACCCATGCGCTACTTTGGTAAAAAAAAATTATCCAATTTCGCGAAATTCCCCGCGTCGCGACGATCACCATTCGAGCGCATTGTATGCTAAACCCCAGGCTCGGCGGGGTAATTACTCGAAATTTGTTTTTCGCGCGCAAAGTGTACATGATACACGATATAATTATCATACTTATGGGCTATCGGGCGATTTTCGAGATTAGCTGTGACCGGCGCCTGCGCACACCCTCGATCGTGAAGAATCAACCGCTTGGCGAACGATCCGAATCAGAAAAACAAGGCCTCCAAATTCCACACATTAACACGTATACTTCTGGAGACAATAATAATAATAATAATAATAATAATAATAATAATAATCGTCATCGCATAAAGTAGTGCGGTCATCGATTCGTCCACCCCTCCGTGCAACGATGAATACATATAACAGGTCCAAAATCGTGGAATAACGCACAGTTGTATTGGACACTTATTACCAACGAACCGCGCGACCGAGCGAGGAGAGGAGCACGCTGCAGAAGCTACACACCGTCTCCCTTCCCCCGACAGAATACGCGACCGCTGCTTCGCGCACGGAGGCGCATCATTGGCACGTCGGCGAATAAAAGCCGTGGAGGCGCACGCGGCGAAGGGTCAAAGTCAGAGGAGACCCCCACGCAGTCCGTTCGAAGCCGCGGGCGCGAATCGACGCCGATATCCGAATCCTGACGTGCGCGGGTGCGGCCGGTTGTTGTACCCGTTGACGGACAATACGTGTACGAACCCGGCATCGGGGGAAGGCGCGAGCGGAATCGGTAAGTCGTGGCCAGGCAGCAGAGTGCGCCGGGCCGGATGATGTTTCTATTTCGTTCTTTTGGTCGGCAAAATCGCGGATCGCTGCGCTCTCGGGATGCAGCGAAATCCAAGACGCTCCGGCCGAAATAACCGACCGTGTACGATGGGCGCACCGCGAGCAGCGGCGGCAAACTTGGCACCCGGAGTTTCCAAGTTCTTTCACGCGGTGATGGCTCTGCGACGAGTCGGAAGGGGCCGACGAAAGCGCGACGCGCCCGCCTTCGGGGATCCGGCGTTTCGCGAGACGAGCGCTTCATAATGCGCGCGCGATCGTGCGATGAAGAATTGGAAGCGAATCGTGTCGTTTGCGATGGTTGTACGCACGATTTGCCTGCGAGACCGAGCGAGCCGGAAGAGAGGCGACGACTGCAAGAGCGCGCATGACTTTTTTTTTTTTTTTTTTTTTTTTTTTCGTTTCCCCCCC
>JAPYYV010010729.1:0-11854 GCA_030522625.1 Copidosoma aretas | reverse complement strand
TTTCGGATCCCCAGCAGCGCGCGTGAATGCTCGAGGATCGGATTTTTCTTCTCTCGTCATACTGCGGCAAGAAAGGAATTTTAAAATCAAATGTGCCCATTCACGATTCTAGCGTCGCGGTCGTATCGCGCGGCGTGCGCGGAAAACGCAACTCACAGCGCGATAGTTTGTGCCTTGTATACTCTGATCGGCGGCTTTTTTTCTTTTTTTCTGTATAGGTCTAAGCACTCAAACATCATTTCCGATGAAAAACTTTTTGCAGAAACGCATTTTTGCGATGCCGGGGAAAGTATTTTCACCCCTTGTTATTTTACAACGAGTCAAAGAAACACGAGCACCAACAATGCGCAGCCTGGGGGAAAGAATTGCATTTTTTTTTTTTTCCATTCACGTCGTTTCGTTATATTCACTCGGATATCAAGTTATTGATTTATATTTATTTTTATTTCACTTGCAAGCCAGCAAGTTATTTGAAATACATTCAAACGACGGAAATGTTTCATTTCCTTTGATTGCAATTTTTGTTGTTCGTAAGTTTATCTAGTGATAAACGGCATGCTTAATTTTAGCGACGAGTAAAAGTTCGATCACCGGTGAGTCGTATGTGTGTGTACCCTAAATTTTAGTTCAGCTTTTTTTTTTACAACCACTTCAATCACCTCTAATCATAGAATGAATGGTTGTTTTTTTTTCCGTCTGCAATTCGACGCTCCACGACTTTAGCGCGCGCTCTACATTGCGCTGATGCGCTGATATCAAGCGAGCGACCGTTCACTGGTTATTAAGCCCATAAAGCGTCGGCAACGATTTGCATACAGTTACGGTGGCTTTAACAAGCCTTGCACCTAAATTTCTTCACGCAGTCGAGTAGGTAGGGCGATAAAATTTACAAACGCGGCTTCGAACATTGCGTCTCGTTATTTCTTCATTTTGAATTCAACAATAAATTCTACGATAATCAGCAGTTCATTTAAATTACTGAATTTGAGGCAAACTCATTACTTCTGTACGATAAGGAATTGGAAAATTGTTTTTTTTTTCTCAGTATTATTTTTCCTTTGTCAGAAATTGAAGCCGCGGTAAGAAACAATAGCCGTATCGAGTATTAAAACTTGCAGCCAAGTGCCCGATTCGAGTACTTAAATTTCAGCTTGTCACGGTAATTATGATAAATAAGTCAACAAAGAAATGTAAGACCGAACGGACAACGTGCGCATACGAAGTAAATTCACCAAATGTGAAACGCTGCAGAGTCTATTCTTGCAAAATGTACTCGTGTGTGCTCTATATATAAGTAGTATAATACGTATAGTCAATATACCTGCATAGGCCGCTGTCATCAAACACCCGTCGAATCGACATCGTTAGGAAACTTTGTACATCTGATAAATTTAAAACATGAGACGGTTCTGCGCTTTTGAACTGATCATAATGATACATGATAGGTCAGCGATTCCGGGATGCATTCGCTCGCACAAAAAGTAAAAGACACACCAGCTCCGGGTATTTAAAACAGTGGACGAATAAATAGATGATTCGCAATGAGAATAAAAGATGATTAATTTTTTCAACGATTCGAAAAAAAAATTTCAAACGATAAAGTACTACATACTTTTAACGTGAAAAATCAATGATCTTCCTACGCGGGGCTTTAAAAAATGTCTCTAACAATTGAACTCCAGCAGAACGTTATCTTGCCAGCAAAGAAAATCCCTGAAAAATGAGAAAATGCTATCTTGAACGACATAGCGGAGACCACGCGAATTCCCCGGACAACGAACGTATTCTCGATCGCACTGTAAATATTAGCAATCGCGTAACGCGTCGCGGGTTTGTTTAACAACGCGAGCAGGCCCGCGCATAAACACACGCGTGCGTTGCATCGTAAGGGACGGACTCGGTCGGACGCCTGAATCAGAATTACGGTCGATTAATCATTGTACACGCTGAGCCGATGAATCGACCGTATAGCGTGCAACGTACATAAGCGGCAGTACATTATAGCATCTGCAGACGCGGAAGCCGCGACCCTTACGTAATTTCGCGTGATGTTGAACATTTTATTTTTACCTTCTTTCACAACTCGAACCGTCACGGAAGCCGAGACGAGAGCCCAGCGCATCATCGACGACGGAGCGCCTGTGCCCTGCTTCTGTGTCTCACTAATGCGCGAGCGGGATTTTCAAATTAGTCGAACATGCTGATTTCTTTTTTTTCTCTCTCTCTCTCTCTCGACATTAGTCTTTCGTTTTGTCGGTTTTCAATGCTAACGAGGGCGCGCTTCTTTCGCGCGTTAACCGTCGCGTTCTCGGAAAAAACCACTCGAACACTCGATTTTGGAATTTTTATGACGCCCTGTGTGGTTTAGTTGGTTACGAAGTCACGGCTAGAGCTGAAAAGATTTTTTTTTTCTGTTTTTTTTTTTTTTTCTTAAAATCTGTCAAGTATAGACTGCAGCAGTTTTTCGAGTATATTATCGAGTTATCATTGTTCTCGATGACCACGCAAAAAATGTTTAAATCATACGCAAGATGGAAATCCGTTGTTCACTCGAACTCTTAAGTATTAAAATGGTAACAACGACCGTTCATTACATGCATCGTCGTAGTCCTATGCATAATTTGTTCCTATACGGCTGGTTATATAAAAACGAAGCTATCCTCAAAATTTGATCCTATTCGTATACTGAGCTAGAACTGCACTCATCTTGTACTACTTCAAGTTGCAAATTGTTACGTTTTCTGCTCTGGTGGAAAAATATAAGAGTCGAGTCGTCGTACCTTTGTTCAAGTTACCGAGTTTTTAAAAGTAATTTCCGCAGTGATATCCGCAGTGATCAATCGTATACGATCTCTGCAAGTTATATATTTAATAAAAGACCGATGCTTAAAAACTGTGCGAATAAAATTACACAATAAGAGATTGGCGCAACTCATTCGGGTAAAAGTATATTAAACGCCTCATTCGTAGAAGAAAAAAAGAAACCTCAACCAGCCCCGCAACAAACGAAAGGACAACAATGAACTTGGACACGTGTGTAATTAGCACAAGAGAATCGAGAAGGAAAATTTGCATCGAGTTTTTAATTAAATTCAATAGTCGTCCCATTTGAAAAAACTATACCTGCACACGGGACGCCGAATAGCCAACATCGCGTCGAAAATAAACTTGGCTCGTGAAAATTTTCTCGCCCAAGCATATACATCGCTGCAGGGTCGAAGAGAACTTGCCCGTTTGGAGTTGTTTTAATTTAATTAGCTCACCATCGTAAGACTTTTCTCGCGGAGACATGCGTATAATAGGTATACACTTGAGCAGACTGTGCGCGCTCCCGTTGTAAAAACTACTGCACGCAAGCTCAACTGTCCCCGCATACGTTATATACATGCATGATAAGCAGTTTTTAATTTTTCAGCTCCCATCCCCCAAAGAAGACGAAACTTACGACGACTAAATTTCTTTCGACCACGTCAACATTTTTTGCACCCCCGAACTATAAAACTGTGCACGCATACATATACCATCCCCCGTAATGTTCGGCGCCGGCTTTCAACCGGGCAAAGTGCGCGTACGACCTTGCCGAGCCCAGAGTGATGGAAAATAATTCTCGACCCTCCGCAGAGATGCCCGAGTCGAGCGAGCCGGTGCCCCTGCAGAGGCTGGAGTCCCTGCTCCGGCAGACGATGGGCGGTCAGGTGGCCGTGCGGTAAATTCGATTCGATTCGAAATTAATAAATTTATTCATTGTTTGATAAATTTGTTTTTTTTTTTTTTTTTTTTACCGACTGGAAGCACCTCACCGATCCCGGCGAGAACTTCGGCAGCCTCATTCTCGCGGTCAACGCCGAGGTCACGGCCAGGGACGGCAAACCGGAGACGCACCACCTGGTCTGCAAAATGCCGCCCAAGTCCGAGTACCTCCTCGAGCTCTTCAACAGTCCGATGGCGTTCAAGAAGGAGCTCTACTTTTACACCAAAATCGCGCCGGCCTTCCACCAGCTGCAGGTCCGTTGTGCGTCGTGATTATTAATAATCATCGTGCTCCATAAAATATACTCTTGTTTGCCGTCCTGGCGCTGCACGCGGTGTCAAATATCATCGTGCACGAACGCGCGCACAGCTGAGCAGCGGCGGGTTCAGCGAGGACGAGCTGATCAGCAGACTCGTGCCGCGCTTCTACGGGGGCCGCATGAGCCTCGACGGCGCGAGCGCCGACGGGGACGAGTTCGACCCGCAGGCGGCCATAGTCCTCGAGAACCTCGACTACGAGGGCTACGCGACCCAGGACCGCATAACCGGCATGGATCTCGCCCACATGGAGCATGGATCGCGGGAGCTGGCGAAACTGCACGCCATCACCTGCGGCTACAGGCTCAACAGTCCCGGGGACTTTGAGAGAATCGTCGCGCCGGGCCTGCGCCCGGCTCACAACGAGACGGCCGGCAAGTGCGTCGGGGAGATGGTGAGGAAGGCGATCGACAACCTTAGCCGCATGGACGGGGCCAAGCCGCACCTGGAGCGGGTCGTTAGGACGCTCGAGCACTGCGAGAGGGCCAACGGGAAGGCCGAGCCGAAGATTGGTGAGTCGTTGCTGCAGCGCGAGCGCACGAGCTATTACCGCGCTTGTACTCATCATGTACGTTCATCGTAACGTTTGTTTGTTTGTTCGTTTTCTCACAGAACGCTGGTGCACCTTCGTGCACGGGGATTTTTGGGTGAACAACATGATGTACCGTTACAGCAACAGTAGCAGCAGCAACAACAACAACAACAACGACGACGACAAAAAAATTCTCAGCATGAAGATGGTGGACTTCCAGCTGAGCGTCTGCGACTACGGCATGAACGACCTGATATTCTTCCTCGTGTCGAGTGCCAGGAAGGACATCATCGACAACAATCTCGGCAGACTCATCGACCTGTACTACGAAACCTTTGTGGGGACGTTGCGCGCCCTGAAGGTCGACACGGCGGACTTTGGTCGGGAGGAATTTGACAGGCTGCTCAAGGAGTGCGCGCCCCTCAAGTTTCCCCAGTGCATAATGATGGTCCAGGTGATCAAAGCGACGCGCGGCAGCGCCCCCGACGTCAACAGTATCAAAAACTCGGAGGCCTTTTTGAGCATTGGCAAGGGCAAGATCTACGAGGACAAGTTGCTGCACGTGCTGCAGACCTTTGTTAAGAACGACTGGCTGGTCGACTGAGCGAGAAGCCAACTGTGCTTTCGGCTTTTCGATAATTGAAACGAAAAGTCGAAAAAAGCATGACTGAAAATTTATCGGCAAGCGCCGTTTAACTTATTTCATGACCAATAACACCGATGAGCTTGGAAAAGCTTGGCTACAAATGTTTTGCACGACTGTTATTCTCCATTTGTTTAATTTTGACGATTATTCATCATAATGTAGATGTATAGTATACCAATGTATAATAAGCTTACGACGACAATAAGTAGGCGATAGGATGCCCGACCGTAAGTCTTTAGGAGTGCACTGGGTTTCCTTAGGAATTTCGAACGATTCATTCCAAACCAAAAAAAGCACTTTGAAATATATTGTGATATTACGGAAAATGTATTAGACCTACGAAATTTATATTTTGACTTTTTGTGAAAAAATTATGATTTGCGTATAAAAATGAATAAGAAGAAGAAAAAAAATAACTCACTTCGAGTAAGTCGGCCACAGCATCGGGCAAATTGAACTCCCTGACAACGCGCAGTCGCAGTTGTCTGTTGATTTCGTGACGCGACGACAGTGGCAGGCTGATGGCTCGCTGACAACTCGGAGACTGCCGAAGCTTTTGCTCGCGTTTCAGCATCGCTGCCATCGTGGCTGAATCTGGAACTGAATGTGAAAATATGTTTTTGATACAAATATATTAAAAAATGACACACAAAGCACAAATTAAATTTGTAAAAATGCAATTACCCGGAAGAGCAGCTGCTAAAACGTCCACTCCAGCGGCTCCCATGATTCGCGGTTTTTCGTCAACCATGTACAATGTGTCGGGAATATCAGGAATGTATCGAGCTCTCCTCAATCTCACCAGTTCCGATTCTTGGATCATCTGTTCTTCGACTAGAGCCTGATTGCATAAACAATTGTATTTTGTTAAAAAATCTTATTCCTTTTTGATTTGCGGAGAATTAAATCAACTTTAATAAAGACACAGAAAAAAAATGGCGCTGTTTACCTTTACTTCTTCATAATACGGCATGAAGAGACGAGGCCTGATGAACAATCCATTCTTCTTGCCACCCCTTATCCAGGCGTTTATTCTCAAATTTTCCCTTTCGTCGCCTATCATGTGACTCGGTGGAACCGATACCAAGCCTCTCCTAATGGCTTGCGCGAGTGCTTCATTATTCGGTGGCAGAACGTGATCCATCCTGACGAGCGGCAGGAGTTCGCTGAGTATCTCTCGCAACTCGATGTCACTGAGATCTCGCTTTTTCACTCCTTTTTTCGCCACCGAGTGAACGGTGTGGCTCAGGAGATTGGGTTCTCGGTCCTCCATGCGTCGGACGAGCTCCTGTTCGCCCCATTTGAGCACAGCCTGCAGCACCTCGAGTTCGCTCGCCTGCAAAAAGTGACTCTGCAGGACGTCCGACAAGTGTGCGCGATCCAGCTGGTTCAGTATCGGAGAGGTGGCAACCGGCTGGAATTCCTCCCTCAGATAATGTAACGCCTGTCGATGAACCCACGCCGAGCCGTGAGGCTGGCTGCCCCATCTCAGAACGGTCGGCAGGGAGTCCAACGTGAGCCATTCCAGTATGAGATCCTCACAGCCTTGGGAAAGTATGTCGAGCTCAAGAAACCGACCGATTTGATACAGCTCCATGGCTTCCTCGAGGGGACTTGGCCGCGCTCGGCCCGTGTGCGTTAACGCCTGAACCTAAAATAGTGAGAATCGAATATCATTGGTACCTTATCCAACGAACGCAGATTGCAACGGTATGATGGCTAGTCAAGCGGCATGATTTTTATTACCTCGCCGAGGCTCCCGGCACTGTTGGTGCATCCCGTGCTGCGCAGTATCAGGGAGAGATCGACGACGTCCAGATAGACGGCGTGCAGCAAAACGTGGGCGAACCTCTTGGGAATGACCGACTCGTCGAGGACGATGCGCGTGGGTATGTGGAGGGCGCGCTCGGTCTGGTCCTCGCCCGAGCGCGTGCGCCTCTGTATGAGGTTGCGAAAGAAGGGCGAGCGCGCCGACAGTATGGCCTTGTGGCAGGGCAGCTCGAGCTTGGGCCTGAAGCCGTACTCGCTGCTGCCGCTGTCCGGTCTTTGGTAGTCGCTGTCCGAGGTGAAGACGAGCGCGGCGTCCGCGTAGGTCCCGGTCTCGAGTAGGTAGCGCAGATCCTGCTCGAGCGGATTCGGACTGCCAAACTCGTCCGCGAGGAAGCGCAGTACCGCGGCGTCGGGGCCGCCCGGCTGCTCGTGACTGCTCGGCCGACAGTCGCCCGAGTAAAAGTAGCGCAACAGACCGATGAGCGTTGGCACGTCGATGTTGTGGTGGGACAGGTCGAGGATGACCTGGGCTCCGTAGCCCGGGTAGGCGGCGAGCAGGTCGCGCAGGTAGGCACATCGCACCGAGAGCAGGGCCCGGTGGGCCGGGAAACAGGTGCCCCGGTATATAAGGTCGACGTCCGTGCAGTACTTGTACTCGTAGAGGCACGCCAGGTCCTGCTTGTAGGTGGCCGCCGGCGGACGAGCGAGTTCGGCCTGCACGTGGAGATCCTTGAGCGCCGCGAGGGCCTCGTACTCCTCGAGCAGGGCGCCCGCCTCGAGCGGGCTCCAGCTCGTCACCAGTTCGCGTATGATGCGGCCGTGGTCGCACGCCTTGGACGAGCGCCGCCGCCTGATGAACTTTTTCCGCAGCGTCGCGAAGCCCGTCACGCGCTTTTTGCGCTCCCTGAAACACAAAGTATGCGTAAGTAAGTTATTGTCGAGGTATTATTCTTCAACAGCAATAATCTGATGTATAATAGACTTGTTAGGTCGTAAGAATCTGTGATACTGTTATTGTTTGGAAGATCGAAGGTGTAAAAACAACTGAAAGTCGGGACGTTTGATTTGATAAATCCGTACTTTTTTTAGTCTTCAAATTACACGTAGTATAGCCCAAAATGAAAATACAGCACATTCGAAGTGAATGAAAAACATTATATTTGTTTTCATCCGTGCAGATGTGCTGAATAGGTCAAGGGTTTAAGTACGAAGTGTATTTTTACGACAAACATGAAGTTTGTCACTTACATTTATTTAGCTTTTATTGTTATTATTATTATTATTATTATTATTCGTGAATTCAACAGTCCTCGCATCGCGACGTTATAATATTTCACTTTTACGGTCATTTCCTTCAACAGGAGTCCAAAATGAATTGGGAAAACGACGAACGAATAGCTCCAAAAACTAAAATACCAGAATTATTCAAAGCAGTCGACGAAAATAAAAAAATATTCATCGACGATTTGAAAGAGGCTATATCAATACCATCCGTGGCGAAAGATGAGAACCATTTTAATGACATTTTGAAAATGGTAATGAAATAACAAGTTGATTGAATTCGCAATTCTGATCATACCGATTTTCGTAGTTGAATCTCTGCGCGGAAAAATTAGAAGCCTTGGGCGCAACAGTGGATATTGTTGATGGCAATAGTAAAGAGAGCACCAATCTACCACCTGTTTTGTTTGCAAATTTAAGTTCAAACGATGAGTATAAGACAATATGTGTATATGGAAACATTGGTTAGCCATCAGTTAGCTACCGAAATTGAGAAAATTGATCGATATTTTTTTTTTTCAACTTCTGACTTAATATTTTGCAGACATTATGCTACCAGAAAATTCTAATAGCAGTCAACATTCACCTTTTGAGTTAGTTCAAGAAAAAGGGAGATTATACGGATGTGGCGTGTCCGACAATAAAGCTCCGCTTTATTGCTGGCTCAATGCTCTTAAAATTTTTAAGATGACAGAAAATGAAGTACCAGTCAATGTTAAATTCGTGATAGAAGGAACTTCAGAGCTTTACAGCGAGAGCTTATTCAATGCTATCTCTAAAAAACGAGAATTTTTCAACAATGTAGAATACATTTGTTTGACTATCGACAAAAGAGTCAATGAAATGCCCTGTTTAAAGTACAGCTACCGCGGCATCTGTTATTTTGCGCTATTGATAAGTTGTGGTGAAAAGAGAGTGCATGGTGGAACTTATGGTGGAGCTTTTAACCAACCACTCATGGATGGGATAAACATTGTTGGCTCTCTTTTGGATAAACATGGCAAAGTAGCTGTGGATGAGGTAAGCTAGCTACAAAAATTCGATATGAAGACGTACATATTTTTGAGATTACAAGTGAATTAAAATTCACAGTTCTTAAACGATATAAGGCTCATCACAGCTGAACATGAAAAACGTTGCAAGAGCGAATACTGCCCTATTGAATCGTTAAAGAAGAATAACGGCATTACCTCGTTCACTCACAGAGAGATACCATCTAGAATACTTATGCATAAAACTTGTCTGCCAAGTATCACAGTGCATGCCTTTCATATAAAATCGGCAGCAGCCGATAGAGAAGACATTGCTTCAATACCCAACAAGTAAGTAGCAGGAAAAGTTTTGAAATGCTTTTTAACGCTTTTTAACTGTGCAATGAACTTTTAGGATTGAAGCAAAGTTTTCGGTTCGATTGGTACTAAATCAAAGTGTGGGTAGAACTTTTGTGCAATTTCAGAAATACATTGAAAGGCAATGGTATAAATACAAGAGTGCCAATACATATCAGTTGAGAATGAAACTGGGCTTTGATCCTTGGCAAGGGGATCCTTCTTCAGATCATTATAAAGCTGCAGCTGCAGCCATCGAAACGGTAAACTTATTGTTTGCAAAACATTGAACGCATAAAACACAATTTTCGATGATAAAACTCTATTTTCTAGACTTACAAAAAATCACCGATTTATGTGTCTGAAGGATGTACAATGCCTGCAGTCTCAATATTCAATACTACTTGCTTTGCAAGTAATATCCTTGTTATGCCCATTAGGTAATGTTACTACTGTTACTAGATATTCAATGTAATTTAAGACCTAAAAGATCTGTTTTACTTCCAGTGGACCTGATGATTGCCAGCACTCGAAATCCGAATCTATTTCAGTCGATAACTACCTTAAGGGTATAAAACTAGCTATAGCCTACATGTGTGAGATCCACGAATTAAGTCATCAATAAAAAGCAATAAATAATATTTCCTCCGAATTGACAAGTTACCTGACAATAAAGCTTAAAGGATCAGAATTGGCAGAGCCTGAGAGCCTGGCAGCCTGAACAGAATCTCCTCCAATGGGCGCAAGGCTCGAAGAGGCGGATCCCATTCTCTGTGTCATGCGTGAATCATTTCCCTGTCCTCTTCCAGTGAACCAGCAACCACCACTGTTGCTCTCTTCTTCTTCTCCACCAGCTCCACTTTCCCCACTGCGATGCAGTGCACACGGGATTAGAGCCCGGAATATGTTCATTGCTTACCCAGACATCAGCCTAAAAATAGTCATAAATTATATACAATCTTGCTTGATATACTTATTTTAATAGCTAGTCCATCTTTAAATTTTATTGAATTCATCCATGAATCAATTCATTTTTCTTTCCACAGTTTAAATTACTGTTGAAGGATTTAAAGAATGAATGCAATTATTTTATCTGGAAAGTAATTAAAAAGCACTCTTAGTCCATTGTTGGAATAAATTAACTTGATGAAATTAAAATGTTCTCATGATCAAATTTATTAAATTAACGTAAAAGAGAAGAAGCATGCATGGATGAAAGAATAAAAAATAAAATCAATGATTCTAATCATAGATTGTACAAATGAGAGAAAAGCAAAGGAAGAATAGCAAAGAGTTGGCGTTTTTCATACTGCGAAATTTACACTCGTTGGCCACAGTGTTGAAGCATCTTAAAACTGATGGTACTGGTATAAGTATATGACAAGCAAGCAAAAGAGAAAGGATTAAAGGAAGCTTGAAATTTTGCGACTGCAGAAAAAAGCGCGGTGCACACAAGAGAAAAACATACTTGGGTATGTAGCATTGATACTGTAGGACGCACAAATGTAGGAAATGACAGAAGAACAAACACATCAATTAATTTCTCAAATCCCCAGCTGCCTATGATTTTCAGCTAATATTAGCTGGACCCCAAAATATCTTCAAGAAGAAGCATCATCAGATCAGCAACAATTATAACTACAGGAGGATGAGAGGAAGTATGGTATGTGGAGTAGGAAGCAGAGAAGGACACCCGTGCGTGTTTTTTGTATTGGAGTGAGTACTCTACTCGTAAGTCAGCTGGCACCAGCTGTTGTCAGACGTTTTCGTCGCCTTCTCTGCACCACCGTCAGCAAAGTAAGCTGCAGCTGGCCAAATTTGGAGCTTATGCTTGGGCCTACGATTTCTCGCGACCTCATCATTGTTATTCCTCATCTGTGTACTAGTGTAGATTCAATATATTGTATATATGGAGCACTGCACGTTATACTATATATAAGTCACTGCACTGATACGAGGTCTGCATGGAAATGAGGGCTGTTGCTAATACTAAACAATGATTATAGGTATACATGGGACGGGGAAAGAACTGAGCAACTGACAAGTCAAGTACTTATTATTGTGACAGTAAGTAAGTATACAGCACAGCTGCTGATGCTGGTGAGATACATAGATCAATGCAAGGAGAACAAAAACACGCAAAAAAGAAAAAAAAAAAAAAAAAGAGTCGGAGGGCGAGTGAGAGAGAGGAGAGTACAAGGGGGGAGAGGAGTAGACGGGACTGCTTGC
>JAPYYV010010728.1:0-12968 GCA_030522625.1 Copidosoma aretas | reverse complement strand
TTTATTTGAATTACGTATTGAGCTAAAGTGTACGGATTTCGGGTAAGTATCTGTTTCAACAGCTGTATCACTGACGGTCAGGTTTTTTATTTCCTGCCTTAGTACAGCAATGTTAGTTATTTTTGATGTATTAGAACATTGTATTGAAACACGTGTTTTCTTTTTGACAAATTTGGAGCTTTATTTCCCTAAAATCTATTTAGTTTCCTCTCTTGTCAAAAGCATGTGCTGTCCAGCAAACCTTGTCCATTTACATCATGATCGGAAGTATAATACATCCATAAAGTAAGTATAATAAAAAATGTTTAACTTACGACCCACACAAATTAACTATATATAATATAGGAAGACATACATATATATATATATATACATATATATTATAGAATCATTATCTTGGTAGTAAGAGCTACTTTTTTTCTACCTTCATGTTATTTTATTGTATATTTGTTAATATAACGTTAATCTTAAAACATGTAGAAGGGAGAAATCAACATGAAACCAAATTATTAATTCATGTGCATGAATTTATAATTAAGTTTTGTGTGTGTGTGTGTGTGTGTGTGTGTGTGTGTGTGTGTGTGTGTGTGTGTGTGTGTGTTGTGGAATAGGTTATGAGGTATGGTGGGAACTAAGGGGGAGGTAGAGGGGGGAGCGGGGGTGAGCTACCCAAAAAAAATTAGGTTTAAAATCACGTAAAAATGAGCGAAGAACTACGTGATTTGAGGGGGAGATGTGAAGAGCCGGGGTAGAGCTCAAGGGGAGCGGGGGGGGGGGCTGCGACTAACTTTTGTTCATACAACTATATAATATAGGAAGATATATATATACAGTAGTGGGCTTCGCGCGCAAACCGCTAATGTTTGTAATTTTATGATAATTGCCTAAAGTAGGATAAAAAGAAGATTATGAATTTCGACTCACTTGACATGAATAACAAAAAAAATTTATTTTCAAGATATTTTAAAAACAGTTAAAGGAGATCTGGGGTTATTCGTTTCAATGTAACTTATATATACCAGAAGGGATTCAAGGATGATGGCTGAACATCTGTAATGTTAAAACGTCTACAACAATTCACGATGGATATAAACGTGTACTAATTCTTTATAAAATAAGCTACAACTTTTACACTTTATGTTATGCCTTACAACGCATAATTTTTAATATTTTTACTGATAATTACATGGTGCTATGTTTTTCTGTTGCTGGCTTCCCACGTTTAAAACTGAAATTCTGCTAAGAAAAGTTTCTATTACGATTGTATATTTAAAATGATTAAAAATGTAATACACATAGATATATACATTTCTGCTAAAACACCAACTTTGACCAAAAGATCCAAAAATTAGTTATAAATAACATGCTTCATAGAGCTCATAAATTTAATAATATGTTACGAAATGTCCGTGTTATGAAAAAGATTATAAAATTTCTAATAAAAATTTGTCAAAATCCTTTGCCTCGAAAGTTACATTCCCAAAAAATGGTTATCCAGAATATAAGAGATCGAATAATACAATGATAATCATATTTACAAACTAAAAAACAGTAAATTATTTTATGGGAGTACCGTAAAACAAATTTACTACTATCTTACTCCAAAGCAACTCATTATTCTACACAACTTTCTTCATTTTTGATGTATATCTACGTGATTTGAGGGAAATCTTGAGGAAGTGGCGGTGGGGAAACTGCGGGGCAGCGGGGGGGGGGGGAGATAATCCAATTATAATTAGGTTTAAAATCACGTAAAAGAAAACGAATAATTAGGTGATTTGAGAGGAAGCTGAGACTTATTTTTATCCATATGAGTATATAATATAAGAAGAGATGTATATAATATACACATAATTGTTTAGGAAAAATGTATACAAAAACAACTTAAAATGTGCTTTGCCGGAAAGAATTGGCGGTTCTCCATTTCTGCGAAAATCTATCTAATAAGTCTTCCTGTATTTTGCATACAAATTGTTTCGTATAAAAATATACGTCTCCGAAAAACTCACGTGACTGGTAGCGTGTGCATGTTTCTATCAGTACGGCTCTGAATGATTCTACGTTAACTAGGCTTTACGTGCAACTAATCTCACACGTACGTGTCTGAAAGAGTAACCTGACTGTAAACGTATGACTTGTCATCAAACTTGAACGTCTTCAACTGATTGTTACGTGTCTATGTAAACGTCAGTGTTACATCTTGGTACACCTTTACTATCGGGCCAAGTATCAAGTAAATATCTTCCAATATCTTGACAATTATAGGTTGTAAGGCTATACATCAAAAGTAAAAGTTGTAGCTTATTTAATGAGGAACAAGTACGTTTCTATTCCTTGCGGTTTTGTGTAAGGGTTTTGACATTACAGTTGTTGAATGTTTAAAGAACCTGTGAAAGTCGCAAGAGAAGGCGAGAGTCTACATTCTACATATAGCGTGAATGAAGTGGCGTCTGCTTGTTGATGTTCGCTGGTGTAACTAGCACATGAAACTAAGTGATTCATTTTTTTTTCATATCGGGTCTCATTTTGATGTATGGCAGAAGTTTTAGACGTTTTTAGAAGTAGGAATTCAAACGGTATGCTTCGACATTCATTTTCAGTCTGAAATTTTCGAGAAAGGCAAGATAATCATACAAGAGTTTACAGATGCCGTAGTTGAACTCTCGTGAGATGCTCAAACTTTCAACAGCTGTAGTGTCAAAAAGTCTGCACTGATTCGCAAAGGATGAAAAATTCCTTATTCCTTATTTAATTGGCTTTAACTTTTACACCCCATGTATTGCCTTTCAACGCATCATTTTTAAGGTATTTGAAGATATTTATATATTGCTATGCTTTTTTATGACTTGCTCCCCCCCGAGTTTCACTAAATCTCCACCATGAGCGCTAGCGCATATCGTTTTATCCTTTCTAACTTCGTTCTTGCTCCCAATACTCCGACATTACTTTAAGTGGCACGAGAATATTAACTTCATCGTAATGGCTCAGAGTTCAATAATTTACGCGATTGTTAATGTAATAGTGTTTATCATTAGAAAATTAAGTGTCTATGCAGAATAAGTGGTAGTAAGTTAATGTTATCCACTATGTAATTACTTACGTAAAACCGTATGTAATTGGATATGGCATTACATACGGTATTACATATGTGAACACGTAAGGGGTTTTGGATTGGAAATGTCATCTGTAATTACGTATGGAATTCCGTCAGGTCCCAGTAACATTCATGCTTCAAGCGTTAAAAAGCCAACTAGCTACTTGCTTAAGACATTAGAAATCCAGTTCCTTCCATGCTTCGGATATCCTAAAAGCAGTAAGTTACATGCTTCAACCGTTCGAAGCTAAATAACATTCATGATTCCAAGGTTTAACATTTAGTTATCCACATGCATTGAAACTTTTTAAACCCATTATGTAACACACTTTAAACATCATAAATTCAGTTAGTTACAAACCTTAGACGTTCAAACCCAGTAATTTTCATACTTGAAATGTTCAAAACAAAGTAAATTACATGCGACAGATGCTTAAAATCAAGTAACGATTATGCTTCAAAAGTTCAAAATCCTGTGAGCTACATGCTTCAGACTTTCAAAATCCTGTAAGTAACATGCGTCAGACGGTACAAACCCAGTTAATTCCATACAGTAGTCATTACTGGATTTTAATCGCCTAAAATATGTCATTACTGGGTCTTTAACGTTTGAGACATGCATTTTACTGGATTGTTAACATCTGAAGCATATAACTTGCTTGGTTTTGGACGTCTGAAGCATATAATTTACTAGATTTTGAGTTTTTTAAGCATGTAATTTTCTGGGCTTTGAACGCTTGAAACATGTAATTTACTATGTTTGAAACGCGTGAAGCATGAAACTTACAGGATCTTGAATGTCTGCAGTATGAAGTTACTGGGTTTTGAACATTTAAAACATTCAACCAACCGGGTTTTCAGCGATTAAAGCGTGTTAAGAACTAAGTTTTAAATATCAAAAACATGGTTTTTACTGAGCTTCGAAAGTTTGAAGCATGTAACTTAATGTATTTTGGATGTCTAAAGCATGGAAGAAACTTAGTTTTGAACGTCTGTAGCACGTTACTCACTGGACTGAAACGTCTGACGCATGACAGTTACTGGATTTCTAATAACTAATATATGTTATTCACTGTATTTGAAATGTCTGAAGCATCTATCTTACTGGGATTTCAATGTTCACAGCACAAAAATTATTGGGCTTTCAACGTCTACAGAATGTATTGTACTGGATTATTCTTGTCTAAAGTATAAAAGTTATTGGACTTCAAACGTCTTAAGTGTGTAACTTATCGAGTATTGAACGTCTAGAGTATGGAAGCTAGTAGGTCTTTGACGACTCAAGCATGTCACGTACTGAGTTGGGCATGTCTGAAACGTATTACTGAATAATTTGAGGTGCTTTTTATAGTGATGACTTTCAAGAAATTAATAAAAATGTATCGACCTTTAAAATGGCTTTTGAATTTAACGCCTTAAAACCGTGTAGATTAATAAGCTTTACGAAATTGTATTATGATTACTGATTTTGTTAAAAAATACAATTCCGAACCCTCAACTAAAGCTCTTTTTCGTTTTATTTTCTTGAGATAGTACAATATTAAACAAAATTAAATTATTTTCAAGATTTCAAATTACTCTACAAGTTAATTTCTGACGTTTCAGTATTTAATTATAATTTAAAATTTATGAAAAATCGAAATTGTACTTTTTCTTGCACTTAAAAATAATATATGCCATAGTATACAAAGAAATACTTGCTTTTATTGTTCTGCGTTTGCAATCATGTAAACTGTGTCACATAATGCATGCGTTCGTTACACATTAATTAATATTAAGGTAATGTAGAGTCGTTATCAAATTTGATAACAATTTTTTTATCTTAAAACTTAAGAAATTCATAACTTTATTTAGAAGCATTTGAAAAAAAAAATTACAAAAAAAATTTCTAATTATAATAGGCCAAGTCATCACAAAAAATTAGGCTGAACTAAAATAGTATAATCTGGTAAGTGCTTAAACAATCGGAGATAAAACGAATTGTATAGCCGTGATACAATTTGAACCTGTCAATTTTTTTCCAAGAAATAAAATGCTTTAAATATACGTGGTTCGTTCATGAACCTTTACACTTCGCCCCCTTTCGGGCTCTGCGCCCAACCCCCCACAATAATTCTAACTCAAAATAAGAGTCATGTGATTTGATCCATCATATAAAACTAAATAAATGTATGTAACATTTAAGTTTTTCTTATTGCCATTTGATTCGTTAATCTATATAAGTTTGTTCATATAGATCAAACTTCGTTTTGTTTTAAGCGATAAATACAATGCTTGGAAACATTAAATCCATTTTATTGGTTACAATTTTTAAGTAAAAATCAAAACTATTATGTATAATTTATATTAAAGTATAAAAGTCTTAATTTTAATGATGTGAAAAATCAATTTGAAAAATCTCTTCCCATGCTACATTATCTTTTTGCATATCATTTTCTGACTTTAACTATATTAAAATGTTGTTTTGATAGTTACATCTATGAAAAGCAACATATAATTGTCCATGTACAAGTAAAGATTTTTTCAAATACAAACCAATTTTGTCGAAACTTTGTCTTTGGGGTATAATACATGTCATAGAAAATACTTAAGCTTTTTACGGGTATTATTTAAAACATCTGTCAGGAAATTAATATAAATATTATCGTAAGATTCATCAACATCTTTATGTGTTGCTTTATCTACACTGTAATAGATGACGGTTTTTTCTTTACCGAAATTTAAAATTATATCATTTAAAAAATGTGTTTTCAATGTGTTGTTGAAATAGCGATATTTTAATTCAAATCTGTGTCATTACCAAATATTTTTAAACATACACATTATCTGCTGACCACTTTTTTGGGACGACGAATGATTTCATATTGCTATTTCCTATTTTGAATAATAATTTTGACAATTTGTCATCATTTGAACGAACATTATTACTTAATTTAAATATTGTAAATGATAATCATAAATGTGAGAATTTTATTGTTTCTGATATTGTTATATTTCTTAATTTTAGTTACTTTTTAATAAGAAGAAGAATTAGTCAAAAATCACCACCTGAAACAATTTGTTTGTTTCTGAAAAGTATATTGTTGTACAAATTTCTTTAAGTTTAATAAACTATTTGACTGCTAAAAAATGTCAGCTGGTTAATCAGTTGATAAATCAGCTGAATTTTTTAAGTAAAATACTTTTTATTGATTTCGACTAATTTTTTTGGGTACCATCACGAAAAATGTTTTAATGTCGCTATTTAAGTTATGCAGTACTTATGTTGAGCTCTTCAAGTTTTTCACGATTTTTTTTCCGATCCAAAGAAAATATTTTTTGAGATTTACAAAAAGCACCCCGAAAAGCTAAAAGACCTGTAAATAAGCATCACACATCTCAAATAGCTATATTCTAACATTTTTTCGTAACTCTACCCAACAACATTAATCAATATAAATATAAAAATATCCTTCTTCAAAAGTTTTGCTGACCCATCAGTTAATAAATCAGCTGATTTACGATGCTAAATAATCAACTGACAAATCATCTGATTCTTTTCAGCAGTGTTTCCAATCATGGCTTTTTTAAGGATCATTGAAGCTTTATCCAAATAATAAAATCAACTTCCCAAAATTCTTTTTTTTCGGATTGTATATACAAGAATGCATTTTCAATGTTGTCTAGGTCTAATGGTAAATTAAAAGTTTTATGACTTATCATTCCCTTACAGCAAAGTTTTACCTGTACCACCTGGACCGTAAGTAAAAAAAATGTTTGTTTATACTCACGTATTTGATCAGAAATATATTTTTGTTAATTATTGTATATAAGATACAACTTATACATTTTTCCACCGTACGTATTTGAATTTGTGTCATTATTTATTTATTTACTATGATTTAAAGGTATAGGTAAATAAAAATTTTCACATATCTTGTTTTCAGACTCGAAAATCTTATTTAATTGAACGAGTGCTTTATTTTCTTCGTTTCATAAATAATCTCCTGATTAGCAATTTTTTTATTTATTCCAAACTTTACAACTTCAAAAATTTTCCGATAGTAAGAGTCGTGCAAAAAATTTTTGTAATTAAGATGTTCTTATAACAGCAACTGCTCCCTCAAAAGTTTTATCAATTCGATAATCGTGTTCTATTAAGGGAGCTCACTCACTAAGAGAATTAAAGACAAGATGTTTGTGGGACTTTATGCAGTGATAAATCAATGTATCAAAAAACTCACGTTTTAATATAAAGTCCATCTCTTGATGGTCGATATGATCATTTTGATGATTTGACTTTTATGAAGGAACCTTATAAGAATCAGTCATTTTTAGCGATGTAACACCCAATGACTCTTCGACCCCAACACCCAATCGACATAACGATTCGAAAGACAGTATTTTCCAGAGTAATAAGGATCCGATAATTACAAATTAATTTGTTATATACTCATTAATTACTTATGACATCAAAAATGTATCAATTATTGCAATAATTTTCCTATTGTTGGAGCAGATTGCTAATGCTGGCAGCGTCACGATATGTGGCAGCGTGATTGACCATTTCTATCGCACACGCGTCAAGAAGGTTAGACTCAAGTGAACTCTATAACTCTATTAAAACTATGATGATATATATGTGCACGTACGTTTATATGGTATAAAATTAGGTGTGTATTTTGCTCAACTATATATTTTATTAAATAGTAGAAGATCAGCTGGAAAATTGTCGAAAGTTTAGCTAAATAAGTCATAGCTAACAAAATTTATTATATAGTAATATTTCAAAAAATATTTTTGAAAAATACTTAAAATATGCTTAAGGAGGAGGCAGGAAGAGCTGATAGGGATCTTGGGGGCGGGGGTGCTGGAGGGGAGCGGGTGGAGCAAGGGAAATCGGGTTAGAGCTGACCCAATTCGGTATTGGGTTTCATTTCACGGGAAATAAAAGGACAATTACCTTGTTTTGGGTGAAGCTAAAGGAGAGTAAAGTAGGAGCGGGAACATATGGTATGCTATGACGCACGACCGATCGGAAGCACTTTCCAATCGACGCCGTATTTATTTAAAGACTAATAATAGTGCTGTGCCAATAGTTAAAAAATTTGAAGCCTCACGAAGAATAAAATTATTGAATACGATAATTAATGAATAAAGTTTATACATTTATATATTTTATTTTATCATAATTACATAATTATAATAGATGTTTTGTAACACACGCCTAATTACGTATTTACATCGATTAAAAAATGTATGCTTAAATAAATTACGTATAAAACTTTGTAGCTTTATGAGATCTTGCTACAAAACTAATTTTTTTGTTCGCCTCTTTTCTAAGTCGATTTAATTTGTATACTCGTCTATACGTTCTCGTTCTAGTAAGACATAGTAAGACGGACTATGGAATCGTTTGATCTGTAATTCATTTGTTCTCCACCTTTTTTGAAACTTTTTGAATAATCATTGACTCATCAGATGAATAAATTTTTATGAATGTCATTGAATATTGTTTCAAGTTCAAACGCCGCATTTAAAAGGTTTTTAGATGGTTATAAAAAGTTGGTTTAAAAATTTGGGCTATCCATGAAGGAGGATTGGTAACAGGTGAATTTTTTTTTAGAAATCCAAGAAAAGGATATTGATGTCTGAATCTATCTATCTGCGACGTATCCAGCAATGTAAAACAACGCTTTTTTCAAGAATTTTCTGAATATTATTACTTAGCTCACGGATCCTTGAACGTTCATCTACATACACGATAAAATAAATATGAATTGGATTAATGAAAAATTCCGTCTCATAAATATGGTATTGCAACAAACATTTAAAATTTTCATAGTACAAACGAGATTTATGTTACTAAAAAAAAATATAAAAGTTAAAAAAATCATTTTTGTAAATTGATCATAAAAAAGGTTTTTATAGAGATTATCTCAGGGGAGTTCTTATTATGAAACAAAAGTTATAAAATAACAAAAAAATTTACAATTTTTATTTATCCATAAATTCGTGAAAGACAAAAAATGTAGTTCTTTTTGTATGAAAAGCATGGTATAGTTGATTTCTTCATAAAATTAATATTAAAAACAGACTATTGTTCTTCTAAACAAATTTGTACCTCATCATCGTACAAAGAACCCATAACCTCTGAGATAGATTTATCTTGCAAGGTGAAATTTTGATTAGCGTATGCTGCGTGTATCAAGTTGCTTTCGTCATCATCTTCAACATTTCGATTTTCTGTAAACATGTCTCCACTGTGTCTTCCTGGAATATACCATCTCAGATGGTATACAAACTGAAGGGCTGTCATATCCAGCTCCCACTGCTCTTACATATGAAAATAGATTTTCTAAAACATTTTGATTTAGTTTAAAATTTATTATATCAGAAATATCCAGATTTAGATATGATCCTTGTATACAAATTATCAAATCAAAAAATAAAAGTAACTGTTGTAAAGAATTATTCATCAAGATAACATCTTTTTTAAAAAACAACAATTGCTTATGCCATCCTACGCGCATGGTTAACATCAGGGATGAAATTTCATTCAAAACGGCATGAGCATCTTGGTACTCTAGATTTGTGCCGTAGAAACAGCGTCCTACTTTAGATGTATATAGCTTTTTAGAATTTAAAACATCAAACTAATCATTTACAAGTTTTAGTAAGTTGGCACAATCTTCATAAATATTGCACTTCGTATTGTCTACATCAAAGAAGCCGTTGACACTACATATATTTGTATGGCTTCAGCAGAGGTATTACAAAAAAGTCGAGCAGCAAGTAAAACCTTTTGCCTATGAGCCCCTTCGACATACAAATGTTAGCTTCAAGTTTGTGTACTTTTAAAGCTTTCTATTAAAATGACAATAAAGTATCCAGCAGCTGTTTGGTAATTATTTTATCCCAGACATAAAATCCACTATCAATAAAATGATTTCTTATCTATTTCAGTGAGTGAGGGGGATCGGCAAATACAAAAATTTTCAAGTTACTATTTTTAGGGTGTTTAAAATAAAAAAAGAAGTTTTATTGATTGAAATATCAAATAATTTCCAAACTTTGCTGTCTTATGATCCCAAATCAGTTGTCAAAGCAACAAACACATAATAGACTAGTCGGGTGCTGTTTCAGAGTTTTTGCACGTGACATAACGGTAAAAATTTTTTTTTCGGATTCCTTGTATGATAGAGAATATAGATCCATGGATCGCGCCGTGCCGCCTCGAAGCTACCCGCTTAATTGTTCAAATCAACAAAATACGATTTTATATGAAAAATGCGTATTTTTTTTACGTTTGCATGAATAACTTGGAATCTGAGGGTTTTAGGCCGAAATCTCATTCGACAAAAGTTGTTTGCAATAAAAAAATACACAAGATATGAGGGTTTTAATAACCCGTTTTTTCAATCAACCATGTTAAAATGGCTATTGTTTATAAAAAAAATCGAAGAAATGCAATAAATTTTTCGTATTCTTTAAAGTTATTAATAATCATCGTAGCTTAACGAAACTTTGGCTCAAGTTACCTTCATATATCATAAGTAAGCCATACAATTTTCAGGGTGATCGCTTCTATGGCTTTTTTTCAATTGTTATGAGAAGATGGCAGTGCATGAATGAGTACTGTTATTTGCAAAATAGCTGGACGCCTGAAAAAAAATTTTAATTTGCCAAAAAAAATTTGAGAGGTTCCTGGGATTGGATGGATCAAATGACTAAATATTATTTATATTTATAAGCTTATGTATATATTTATTACATGTAGATTAATACAATTTACATCATTTCTTAGCTTTTTTCTTTACAGGACTTTTTTCGTCTGATTCGCTTCCTACACTCATACTAGAACTCACTCTCTCATCACTTTACAGAATTTTCATCAATTATTTCAATATTTTCGCTCGCAATCTCCGTACAATTTTTACACGTTTGTCCATGACAAGGCTCACAAAAATCACTGCATTTAATATTATTTTTCACGCAGCTGCATTGTTTCGTGTCACAATTTTTTTTACAACCACAACTTATAGATTTCAGAACAATGCCAGGAATTCATTCATCGCTTGTAAATTTAGGAAGCAGTTCATTCATAACCAACTTCCAACCCCAACAACAAGGATCTATATTCTTATTCCCAAGCCATATTTGATTTTGGTAATAAACTCTAAAGCAGTGTTCAAGAGCTGCTGCATCAGTCGGTGGTAAAGTTTGTAAATCAAAAACAGAATTTATTTTCTTCATTTTTGTTTTACTAAAAATATTATATCTCAATTCATTTAAACTTTCTTTTAAATTTTTCTTCAATGAATAAAGAGCAGTGATAGCTTGAAGCCCAGCATCTCTTATCTGATCTGGGGTTGCTTCAGACGAGTTAAAAATCTTTACTTTCTCAGCTAATGCTGCATTTTTTGTGAGAATGGTAGCTATTTTATTTTTACCTTGATTATAAAAAGCTGAAGTTGTGTCACAGCTGCAGAGAGCATACATAAGACCCAATAAAGATCTCAAAGAATTGTCACCGAATGAATTCCATTTATAGATCCGTTCATCAAGCCCACCTTTGCTCGGTTTCATGAAAAAAGTGGCGCTTAATCCTTATACCTGCGCCCATTATTAGCTCTCTACTCGACTCTAATAGTACAGCAGCTCTGCTATCATGAAATTTCAAAAACGAATATCTTTGTTGACTCAAGCACTATTAACACCAACTTGCGGAAGTGGAAAAAAGTTTAAATGCAGAGAGTTATTCAACTTTGTTTAAAACTTCCATGACTCCCAAAAAATTCAAATAAATATTCTAGCACCTGGAATCAATGAATATACCCCCCCAGGAATCTCTCAAATTTTTTTGGCAAATAAAAAATTTTTTTCAGGTGTCCAGCTATTTTGCAAATGAGAGTACTCATTCATGAACTGCCGTCTTCTCATAACAATTAAACAAAAGCCGCATGAGCGATCGCCCTGAAAATTTTATGGCTTACTTATAAAATATTGAGGTAACTTGAGGTAAAGTTTTGTTAAGCTAAGATGATTATTAATAACTTTAAAAAATTCGAGAAATTTCTTGCATTTCTTCGATTTTTTTTAAAACAATAGCCATTTTAACATAGGTAGTTGAAAAAAAGGGGTATTAAAACCCACATATTTGTGTATTTTTGTACTGCGAAAAACTTTGGTTTACTAAGATTTTGGCCTAAAACCCTCAGATTCCAAGTTATTCGTGCAAACGTAAAAAAAAATGCGCATTTTTCGTATAAAAATCATAGTTCGTTGATTTGAACAATAAAGCGGGTATCTTTAAGGGGGCGTGACTCACGGATTTATATTCTCTATTATACAAAGAATCCAAAAAAATTTTTTAAAGTTACGTCACGTACAATCAGTTTACACTGAGCTTTTACAGCATCTAACTGGTCTACAACTAGCACCATATAGCTTTTCTATACAATCGGTTATGGAAACTGTTTGTGAGAGGCTAATCGCACGCAAAAAATATTGGCTGTTTCCATTTGGAAATCGAAGCTCTCAGCATTTCAACTTTAATAGATTTGTGTAGTCCAACACTTTATTCCTCAGCTCTATTGACTTTAATATATTTCGTAACGTATACTTTATCGAAAATAAGACATTTTTTCCATTTTAGATAAAAGCTGTGCTTTTGATTTCATAAGAGATGTAACAGATGTCAAGAGTCCTTCTTGAACAATTACTTGTGTGGACCATTTCCTCAGTGTGCTTAGTGCAGGAAGTGGATATTCTCTTTTTTGTTTAATTTTGTAAGTTTAAACACCAATAATACTTTTGTCGACTGTAAATGTTAAAACAAGACAAATATTTATATCGGTCTTACAGTCACATTAATAAATAAACATTAATATTA
>JAPYYV010010727.1:0-11166 GCA_030522625.1 Copidosoma aretas | reverse complement strand
TGTGGAGGGTTTTTCCTTTTTTTTTTTTCTCAATCATTCATACAGACGTGTATGACCACTAGGTTTTTATAAATATACTGGCCTGTAATTAAGTGTAAAAAGAATGCCCCATAACAAAATAAGCATCATTATTGATTTTTAAGCGACATGATGTATATTATTTGACAGTATATGTCAAAAAAATGTAAAAGTTAAGTCAAAGTCGGAGATTCTGCCGTTTGCTTAACTATTGAAGTACGATGATACCATGAAGTCTATGATGAATAACATATAATATAGAAGGTTTTTTAGTTGTATAAGACATACAGGATCAATAATTGTCTCAGATTGGCAAGTCTAAAAAAGTAAAATACGATTTTTTTATTTGATGTTTATTTAATTTGATTATCAGCTAACTGGTTCGTACTTCAACAGCTTTACCCAATTCCTGATAATCATTTTACTTTGATAAATAATATTTATTATTGCACGTAAACTCTTACATAGCGTTTTTTTATTAAAACGATTTCGTATCTCCATAAATTATTTAATCAAAAATATCTAATTGTTCATTTTATTAGTGTATGATCAGTTACGTGACCATAACCTAAAACTTGAAGCTCAATATTTTCCTTATACATTATACGCGATGTACGGCAAGTAAATGTACTTATTCGTGATTATATGGTTGAAAATATTTAATAAGAAATAAATAGTTAACATAAAAGTGCTGATATTATGCACTCACTACTTAAAATTTACTTTGTGTAAGCTATCAGGAATTGGGTCCTGCAGTAATCGGGAATTGGGGCAGCTCTAAGAACGGTTATCGGAAATTGGGTCTTGTAACTACCTCTTAATTCATAAAGTAAGGTCTTAATTACTTCATTAAATTTTTATAATCATAATATAACGGTTGAAAACGATATTTATTTGTAATTGAATAACAGGTAGCTTCTTAAGTTATCAGGAATCGGGTCCACTACCTTACCCGTTCATTACATTTAATTTCATATGCGTTCGTGAATTTCGCACCTTTTGCGATGTGGCCGTGTTTGCCGGTTCAACCTTTTTTTTATCATCTTATCGTAAAAACAATCTCTCTGGAACATTATGCTTCTCTAATAGTACTCGATGATGTGCGGAATAAAAATTGGGAACGTTCCTTGGACCATTTAGTATGTAAATCTTATATTAGCTTACATGTAAAATTACATTTTTTATCATATGACATCTTAAAGTCAGTAGAGTAAAATGATCTTAAATATTATATCCAACGTTCTTATGTTACTACAAACATCCTTGTCAAATAGTCAGCAAAATCGCTTGTCTAATTTAAACTAATTTTCGTATGATTTAAAGTTCAGCTTTTGTAAACCTAATTAACTATACGTACGTTGCTCACCGTAAGCCAATTACATGTTGGTCAAAGAGACTTCAACAGAACCTTATGGATTTTTTTAAATTAGCATATTAAAGTAGGTTGGCTTGGAAAAAAAATCAAAGACTACGTATAAATTTATGTTACATGTATAGGTTAATGAAGACAATTGTTAGCAGATAAAAGAGACATTTACTTTCCAACGTTAACGTTGAAGTCCATACAGCTCGATGAGATGATTAATTGCGTCGTAGATGGAGATAATTTATCGCGGGCGTTTAGAGATTCCTTGCGGAACGGCGGTAGCTTGTCACGTTGAATGTGTGGAAACTCAAGAATCTCATCAAGTCGTTGGAACTATTTGAATATTCACTTTATCGAGCGAAAGTGTTTTCGGGCGGATAAAGTGTGTACTTATTATTCAGACAAATAAATCAAATAGATACTTGCTACCTTGAGATAAAGTTCACTTGTTGGCAATGCTGTAAAAATTTTAAGAATCTGTTACTCATTACATAATTATATTATTGACTCGCAATCAAAAAATTAACAATCATCCAGTACATTTTTTTTATTAGAGTAAGCTTCGCGTCGATAAAAATTAAGTTTTCTTAAAAATATGTAATAAACGTTTTATAGTGTTTGGAATAAAAATAATTTTTTTAAATGTCTCTCTGTGTGTGTGTGTGTGTGTGTGTGTGTGTGTGTGTGCGTGTGTGTGCATAATCAGTCATATCTCAGAAACCCCCCGATTAATCTAGCGACGTTATTTTTTTCCTTTTTTATTGACGAAATAACAAGATTTTAGTATAAAATCAGTCACATCTCAGAAATCCATCGACAGATTTCAATTATTCGGGAATACAAATGTTTATTTTCTTATGATTAACGCAGTTTAATAATGAGAATATAATTTTGCACCTCATTCAGATTTTCAAAATGATTTTTTGAATTCCAAAAAACAGATTTTTCATATTTTTCATTAAAAAAATTATTATTTAATATAAAAAATAATTCCATCGTGTGAAGCATACAAATAAATTTATTTATCATTGCTCATCATTCGGATACACTATTTTTTTTCTATTTAAAATAAAATAATTCTACAATGTTTTTTGTACTATTTGGGTAAAGAAGATCTAATCTTATTTTTTTTTAATTACACTTTATAGAGCATAAAAATTTATTATTCCCATTTCTAATCATCCTGATCCATTTTTTCATTTTTTTTTTCTTTTAAAAGTTGCAGAAAATAGTTCTTGAGAAAGCTTTTTTCTAATTTATATTTATTGGCAGCGATTTTTAATTTTGATTTTGGGAAAATTGATGAATTAATAGTTATGTCATTTTCAATTCAATAATACAACAACCCCTCCTTAAGAATTTTCTTGTTATTTTTAATATAATTATTTTCAAATAAATATAACAATTATATGAAAAATAAATTATTTTCTAATATAAATCACAAAAGTGATAAGTTGTTAGAAATATTTAATACAAATTACTATTCAATTAATGAATTTCGTAGAAGGAATATTTGCATGTTTAAAATCGATTATTATAAAAATATAAATATAAAATATACATATTTAATATCGTCAATATATATTTATGTATTATTAATTTTTTTTAACATACTTATGATAATCAATTTATTTATCATACCAAATTATGATATACATATATAATACATCATAAAATAAATTAGAATGCATAAATACTTACTCGACATGTATAAATCATATACACATGAAATAATTTACAATAAGTATGATAATTATGATACAAATAAACACGATACAAAAATAATGTGGATAGTATAAATTTAATTTATTGTACATATTATATTGCGATAAAAGTCATAAAATTGTAAAAAAAAATAACGTATAAATACCGGATCGCTACTAAGAAAAAAAAATTCTTAAAAGAATATTCTCATCGGTATGAAAAGAAACTGCAGTACTCATCCTGTCTTCATTTGAATATGAATTATGTAAAATTCTACAAATATTTGTAATTGAGAATTACATTTTTATGAGTATCCAATAATGTTTTGAAATTACAATTGGAAAAATTTATTTTTAAAATGATTTTTCAAATAACAAAATCTTAAAAATAACTCTATCTTGTGTAGCATAAAAATAACCATTATTTACTATTGTTTATCATTCTGATACACAATTTTCTAGTAACTTTATTCTTGAGGTACCAAGATTTTTTTTTTTAATCATAACTCAAAACCTATGCACGATAATTCAATAATATTGTTGCTCAATTTTCATTAAATTACGTACATTAATCATGTTAATGATTCTAAATAATTGGTTTAATTGTTTTCAAAATAAGATAAATTTTACATTGTTTCTTGTACTATTTGGCTGAAAAAAATAGAATCTTATTGTTAAAATAATTTTACTTTTCTAGATCATAAAAATAGATTTTTTTAACATTTTGAATCATCTTGATACGTTATTTAATTTTTGTCTAGTATTAACAAATCAAAACAATAGTTGTTGAGGAAGCTTTTTGCTTATTCATCGGCAGTGGTTTTTTCTTTTATTTTAAAATGATTCTACTGCACATTACTCTCGTGATTTGTAATAAAGAATTATTTTACTACCATCCAATTTTTGTCGTTTTTAATTAGAAATTCTTGATAAAATTAATGACTACAACACCGGAATCGTTGTTTATTATAAAATAAACTCCATCTGCATGGTCTTTAAATATATTTTGATTTTCTTTTTTTGGCATTAAGATCTCTAGTTATTATCTAAACATGTAACTTAATTAATAAATCAGTATAGTCTATACTTAAGCTTGTATTATGTTTGTTCTCTATGTCTGAGATGTTGCTGCAATCGTTATTGTTTTTCTTGGTGAGAGAAAGATATACCTGCAGATTTTGGATTAAAGAGGAACTTTCTTGCTTTCATGAAAATAAAAAGAGTACAGTCCAATAATAAACGTTTACGCGTATTTTTTGCTGAAATTTTACAAAAACAGCTGATTACTTTTGATACTTATCGATTATTTTAAATTTTTCACAAAAACGTATATCAAATCTGAAATTTCCGTGTATCTTCGAATTTGGGATTGTAATAATGTAGTATTCCAAGCAAATGAATAAGATCATTGATCTTAAACGTTATACCAATCTTATGATTATGTTGAAAACGCAAACTTATAACTTCTAATTTTCTTTTGCACTTGCATTTTGTGATAACAATTTTGTTTTAATTTCAAAAAAATTGCAGGCAACAGTCTCGAAATCTCCGATTACCCCGTAGAAATTCAACGCCGTAGAAGACTGTCCCCCAGCCGCGGGCTAGCCGTCGAGATCACACCGGCTACAATCGACGCACCTCCACTCAAGTCCAGATTGCCATACAAGCCCTACGACCTGGACGAGGCCAAGCGTCGAAAGCTGAAGCTTCAGCAGCAGCAGCACAAACGGAAACCACAACTGCCACCGCTGCATTTTCACGTGACCTACTGGATGTTCTACCCGTTCAGCGAGGGCAAAGCTGTCTGTGTGCTCGATCTCGGCTTCTTGGGCAGTTGGCCTATTCCGAATATCGGAGGCATGTGCCTCGGCATATTGAAGGAGTACGGCAGTCACGTTGGCGATTGGGAACACGTTAGCTTGTACTTCAAGGTATGGTTTTATGGTTTTTTTCAGACCTGTAATTAAGATTTAAAAACCACAAAAAAAAGACCTGTATCTAGATAGTAGAATCGGAAAATCAAAATGAATTTATCTGGAATAAGTGTAATGTGCTGATATTAGATTGTACGTACTTTTATAAAACTCTATAGTAAAATTCAGGAAAATTTTTAAGTTTTCTTTTTTAAAATTTTTTTCTGTTTTCATTAAAAAACAGTCCTAAAGATTGTTACATAAGCTGTGTATCTAGCTTTTGAGTTGAGTAAAGTTTTTCAAAATATGTGACGAATTTAATATCCAAAAACTATAAAGCTAACGGAAGAAATTACTAAAACCATTTTTGTTTTGAAGATTAATCGAATATTAGGACTCTACAGTTAAGAATTGTATTTCCTTCAGAAGTGTATTTTAGCAAATTAATCTTTTCACCTTTAAAGAAATCTTACTTCCAGAAATTGTTTGCCGAATTTTATATCCAGCATACAGTTATGGCGTAAGCAAACTGAAATTATTTTTGGCAACTGCTTTCCTTATTACAAATAAAACATCATTTTTAATTAAATTCATTTGATAAATATTTATTTGAAAATTCAAAATGTGTACATTGTATATTTTGGCATATCGATTATCCCATACATATATGTATATCACTGCAATTTTTGATAAAAGCATGCTACAAGACAGGCTGGCGTTGCGATAACCACATTGTATTGTACTTATACATGTGTCGAGAGGCGATCCAATTTTGAAGTCTCGTGTGTCGCAACTTCTCAAACTACGTAACATCCTGCGCCACGTTTTCACACACTGACACGTCTCAAAAGGAAAAAAATCTCCTTGAAAATAATTGCCTGCAAAAGTGTGACGCGTAATAATTTTGTTGCACAATGGTATTCACAGATCTGTTTCTGAGACTGTAGTAATTTGTATAAAAACAAGTATTTCTATGGTTCAAAATTAAAAAACTCATTTCCATGAAAAAAAAGTTCCATACGATTTTGATTTCATTAAAAGTATTTTTGATACACGGATCTTTAATAGTGTAAGAAAGTAATTTACGAACATAAAAAACTTTACACTTTATAAAATTATAACGTCAGAACAAAATAAAATACATAAACAAAAAATGAAAGTTAATACAGATAAAGATATAAACTACATTGTTTTAGAGGATAGAAACGAGTAAATACAGTATCAATATAATCAACTTTGAAATAAAAAATAGATGCAAATAGTAAAGAATATAAAAAAAATCCAAATGATAAGATGCGTGTAGAAAAATATGGATATTAAATCAGAATAAGATAATAAAAAACGCAAACATTATTAGACTACCGCGAGTAAGAACTTAAAAAATAGAAGACAATTAAATTTTCAAAGTAAGAAAAGTTAACCAAGATAGAAAAATTAGAGACAGAGAAATTAGAGGAGAATTGTGACAAAACATGGTTAAAATATATTAAATAATTAAAGCCTAAAAAATGAGGATATTAGGGTCTTATAATTTAAATTACATATGAACAGAAACAGACAGTGTAACAAATACAGAATGAGAATACAGATTGAATGAGAAAAAAGGTTCGTGTAGATCTGAAGATATAAAATCATAAATTCAGAGAAGTATTGATAAATATGTATTACAGAGACTTGTAGATGAATGCAATAAGATATTAATTATAAAATATATTAAAGCATACAGAAAATACCTATGTGAAAACGAAGACTTTGAGAAAATTAAAAAACATACAAGCACAAAAGATGTAAACCATGTAAGATGTTCAAAAAACATCATGGAAGATTCCAAATGCACGTCAAAAATGAATCCCCCGTAATTGTTCCACAGGGCAAGGACCACCCGCTGGCCATGTACGTCTCGGCCCACGACGCCGGCGCCTTCTACCGCTACGAGGTCCTCAGCGGCACCTTCGTCTACGAGTCCCAGGAGACGCGCAAGGGCGGCATCTTCCAAAAGCCCACGTTCCCCGAGCGCGTCTTCACGTCCCAGGGCTCGCACCCGGTGCTATTCAGCGCGAGAGGCTCGCACGGACTGTGGACCGCCCCCGGCAAGCACAAGTTCGTCAGGCTGCCGAGGCTGTACGACGAGAGCGGCTTCGGCACGCCCTGGCCGACCTGGCGGAAACTGGAAGTGCTCTGGGACTGGGAGAACAGCGACATGCCCGGTTGGATGACGTTCACGGGGAAATGGGGGAATCCCAAGAGCAACTGCCACCCACTGGCGAGGTTCGGGTTCAACATTTGCGAGTTCGTGGATGGACCGACGGGGATTCCGATGAAGAGGATGAACTTCAAGTGCTGAGGACTCCAAGTTGTTGGGGTGCTGAGGGGATTTGTGTGTATGTGGACTTTTTGGTTTTGTTAGCTGTTTTTCAGGATTGTTAGAATCTTTGTAGGTTAAGTGATGGGGAGGAGTCTGGTGTTACCAACGAGTTGAATACTTGAGAGTATTTCTTGTCGAATTTTGAACAACCACGGACAAAAATATTCAAAAAATATATTGTTCGAAATAATTTAGCAATTGAATCGTTGAACGAACCATTTTTGCGGTAACGATGACCTAATGTTATCGTTCGATTGACTGAAAATTAGTTGTGGTAACGAATTTTGTAAAGTTTGACCAACCTGCAGATTTGGTTGCGAATTTTTAAACTAAATTCTGTTTGAGAAAACCAAATTTTTTTCCGTGATGGTATTTTAAAGAATAATACAAGTAAAAATAAAGTAAAAATATAAGAATCGACCTACATTTTCGTAAATACACTTGTTACATTTTTCACGTAATTTAACAATGCCTGTATGTAAATCTTTACGATATAATTTTAAAAGATACATAGAAATATAGTATTAATGATTTACACATGAGCAAATGAGCGTCAGTGTCGTAAAGAGAGCTCAGTAAATGTAGCGAGTACATTTCGTTGATATCTGGGTCATCGATCGGGGATATTAAAGAGGACAGGTATTAAAATTCTTTAATGCTTTCATCGATGCAAAAATGAAAGTTCAACGCTTGTTCTTCGAATCGAGCCATTTCGGGCGTTAGAATATATAATTCTCTCACAATAATAACAATATAAAATATTTCAAACATTTTTTTGGTTTATGTAGTTATTTCTTTGTTGACGTAGCTTTGTATTATGTTGAATGATTTTTTCTTACGTTAGCGTTGTTCGTTACAGTTAGTATCTGAAAAATACTTTAATTTGGAATAGATTTAGATAATTGAAGAAACACAAAAAAAATGTTTATGTTGCATTGAAACCAATAAAAAGTAATATTTCTTTATTTCAGACCCATCCACAACCATACTAACATTATCCCCGTTATTAATAGTTATTGTTGACTTTTTGTTATTAATTATTCGGGAAAATGTGTTGCTACTTTCTCTCAGAATTACTAAAAGATACATTTTATGGACACAATCATAATACGTATGTTCCAATAACAACCATTTAAATAAAAAATCTGCTGATTATTAAATATGTGAATCATTTTAACAATGTACCAAAATTAGACACAAAATTGATAAAAGTGATAGCTTCGATATATTTAATTTTTAATCGATGACTAATTTTGTATATTCTTTCGTGATACAATACATATTTTTAGCTAGATAAAAAATTTTCGATATTGCTCACAAGCCTAACGCTGTGAACATTCGTTCGGTATCCATACATAATAATCTACTGAACCAACATAAATATTATATTACATACGCATCGTGTATCATGAGTTTCTGTGATTTAATTCGATGTAAAATGTCATAATAAAAAATACAATCTCGAATATCACACATCTTACAACAACTATTATTGTATATTTGGTGACAGGCATTTTTTTGAAATCAAATGTAGTGATGTATTAGAAATTGTAAAATTGTTTTAACAAATTTAGTTACATTTTACATTTGAAACTTCCAATTTATTTTCGTCGCTTTTTATACATACTCTTAACAGGACTAAGCTTATAGTAAACTTTACTTCTTTGTACAAGCGCACAGTGCGGCCAAAAGTCCAAAAAACAAGTTTTTCGTTGGAGATTTTTGCCATTGGGTTGGCTATAGGAATCCCCTGAGAGACGAAAAATGTTTAAAGTAAGGTCCCTAGCCTCAAAACCCCTTCATGATCTCAGTCTGAAGTGACTGAACGTGGCCTCCGCCTTACGCGTATAGGGAAGGTCGGCTAGTGGACGCTTCCGTTAAACATGTGTCAAAGTTATTGTTATGAAACAAATGAAACGCGATCAAATGGATTCTGCATCTAAAGGTGAGTAAAATAAGAAAAAAAAAATTCTGAATATAAATTCCGAAATAGTAAATTGTTGGAAAGAGATATGTTAGAACTTATTTTTGTTGTTTAAAAAAAAAAAATGTATTTGATTGTGTGAAAACTTTTTTATCTTGCCAAATATTGCTTTTAAAATTAATGAAGGTAGTGAATAAAAGTATTATGTCCCAAATGAAATAAAATTTACCTGCCCAAAGCTGCCCGTAGAGTTTTTGTGCTTTTTTTACCAAAAATAAGTGGAATATTTGTTCTAATAATTGCAGTAATACATGAAAAAAAATGAAATAAAGCAAAAAAATCAGAAATTGAAAGTGAAGTACTAAGATAAAAGTGAGCAAAGAAAAGCATAGCCATATAAAAATTTAAAAGAATATGAGAAAGAGAGAGGGGGTTACATGCAGGGAGCGCAGCGATCTAGTCATAGACATATAAAGAGTAGACTAGTAGACTGCTCATTACCAGCGGGGGCAGTGAAGCTCGCGTAGAAGGCGATGGTAGTAAGTCTATCTCTCCGCTCACGTGTATAGTAAAACGTGAGCGAGAGAGATAGGCCCTAGCCTTCTGCGCAAGCTTGACTGCTCCCGGTGGTAATGAGCAGTCTACTCTTTATATGTCTATGGATCTAGTCAGTCAAGTATTAGCCAGTAATGTTCTCGAATCCCTCGACTGAGGGCGCTGTTTCGGAATTGCGCAAGAAGCCAATTCGGACCTTAAGTCAAGCTTGCGCGCCCTCTGGCGAAGTTAACCAGAAGCCTATATCGGTGAAAAGAATCACCTGATCCATTAAAAATACACGTACCAAGTTTTTATTTTGTCGGTTGTAAATAAACGAAACCCTGTGTATCCCTGTATTTCGCGACTAGATTAAGCTTCGATAAGAGTATAACGGCTTGACAACGAATGCTCCTCTAAAAAGCCGTCCGTAACTTGCGATAACAGTACAATGCAGAAGTGCGGATATAACTTTTTGCCCACGATAACTTTGATCATTTATTTACATTACTTATTAGGTTAATATGCTGAATACGAATTGCCTATTTGTTAGCTTATAATGTAAAAAAGTTTATACAAGCATTTTCATCAGCTTGTACATAGGAATAACTTCATCACTCTAATTTAACATTTGATGCAAATTTAAATTTTTACCCGAGACTATCGCCATATTGCATGATGATGTCACAAGTGAATAATCCGTACATCGTTTGCAATGAGGTTACTGTAAATATTTATTGTGAATGTATGGTGCAAAATTATTATTTATTTTTTAAGTTCCAGTGCTTTGATTGAAGGTAAAATTACAGGGCTGCAATTATTTTATGAAATAAAAACAATACTGAAAGACGCCATTAGAAATATATATATAATGATAGAAACATTTTTGTCCAAAAAACATAATTCTGAATACATATTATCAAATGACGAGCAACTGAAGATATAAAAACTGATATCTGAGATGAAAAAGAGATGGAATGATAGAAACAGAAAAAAGGAAAATTTTAGAAGAAAACATACTGATTGGCTGTTAAAATTTGTTGAAGTACACGAACCAAAAAAAGAGAAATCTGATACAAAAAAGCCTATTTCAGGTCGACCAGAAGTGAGGTTTTCAGAGTAGAAGTTCAATGAAGAATGCAATTACCAGGAAGCTATCAAGCTTAATGAAAATGGAGATGATTTAGCCCACGAGGAATTGGCTTTTGATATTGGAAATTTTAAAGAAAAACTTATAGATGATTAAAAAAAAAACTTGATTTCGAATCCTTGGGTTCCTCCTAAGAATTACTCTTTCCCATTTTCGAATCATAATAAGCAAGGTAAAATAGAAAAGCGTTTCG
>JAPYYV010010726.1:0-19113 GCA_030522625.1 Copidosoma aretas | reverse complement strand
TCATCATCATCATCATCATCATCATCATCATCATCATCATCATCATTATCATCATCATCATAATCATAATCATTATCATCATCGTCATCATCATCATCATCATCAACATCATCATTATCTTCATCATCATCATCATCCTTATCATCATCCTCATCATCATCATCATCATCATCATCATGCTTATCCTTATCATCATCCTTATCATCATCATCATCATCATCATTCTCATCCTTATCCTCATCATCATCCTTATCATCATCATCATCATTATCTTCATTATCATTATTATTATTATCATCTACATCATCAACATTATTATTATGATTTTTTGACATCATTAACTGCAGCATTATTATCATTAACCTTATAGTTATTATAATTATGATCTTCATTATCATCGTCATCATCTAAAACATTAACATTACCTACATTATCATAGTTATCATTATTAGCTTCATTATTATTATCATTATTGTAACTCAAAGCATTATCGTCAATATTATTATCATCATCAACTATTGATTAGTTACTATCATCATTATGAATATTGTCATCATCAGCAGACGCATAATCATCATTTTTATCATTATCATCATCATCATTGTCTTCAACATTCTGATCATCATTATCATCGCCCACATGATTAACATCGTCTACATTGTCATTATCCCCATAATTATTAGCATCAACATCATCATCATAATCATAATCATCATTATAAGTGTAGGCAGCCACATCATCATCATCATCAGCATTATTATTATTATAGACATCATTATCCCCATGATCATCATTACCATTATCATCATCAGCATCAGCATCATCATCATAATTATTACAATTAACAGTATTATAACCATCACTATTATTATTATTATTATCTGAATGATCATAATCATTAATATTATTATGATAATCATCGTTATCATCAAAATCATCTTCTTCATCATTATTAATGTAATCATTCCTATTAATATCCTAATCATCATCATAGTAATCCAAGTTATTATCTTTACCATCATCATTTGCACCATTATCATCATCATTAACAGCAATATCATCGTTTTCAGCTTAATCATAATCATTATCATTATTATATTCATTATCATCATCGTCATTATCTAATCACTATCTTTATAATATTTGTTTTTAATGTCACCTTTCTAATTAACATCATTATTAGCATCATAATTATCATCACTATTTCTAATAACATCATCAAAATCATCATCATCATGATAAATATTATTGTCTTACTTACTATTATTACTATCGATATCATTATTATAATCAAAATTATTATCATCTATATTATCAGCATCATCATTACCAGCATTGTTAAAATCATCATCAGCATCATTATGATCATTATCATGATCATCATGATCGTCATAACCATCATCATCATCATGTTTACTATTTCCAGATTTATCATCATCATTATTGTTATTATTATCCACAGCATCATTATTATCATCATCATCCTCATTATTTTCGGCATCATCAACATCATCCTAAACATAGTCATAATTATTATGATTATCAACATCATCATCATCATCATCAGTATTATCAGCATCATAAGCATCATCATCATAACCCTTATTATTTTTATTGTCTTCATTATCATTATTATTATTATTATTATAATTATTATTGTAAACATTATCACCATCTATGTCATCATTATCACTATTATTATCATCATTTCTATTATCAAAATCATCTTTATCATCATCAACATTAGTATTATGATCATCATGATCATCGTTATAATCAGGATCCTTACTATTATAGATATTAACATAATCACTGTTTTTATTATTATCTACATCATTAAAAATATTATTATTATTAACGACATCATCTTAATCGTCGTCACCATCATTATTATCATCTTCACTTTCACTACCATCGTCATAATCATTATTATTACTATCATCATCAACTTAATTATCACCAATTTAATCTCCATAATCATCATATTTATAATAATCAATATCATTATTATCAGCATCATACTTTCCATCTAAAGCATTAGCATAAACAGCATTATCATTACCATCATGATCATTATGATAAACATAATGATTATTATCATAATCATCATTATTGTCATCATCATTATCATCAAATTTATCGCTATTATTAGCATCTTTATTATTAATCACATCATAATTATTATCATTATTATTTTTATCGGTAATATCTACATTATCAACATCAACATGATCATTTGTATTATATTAAATATAACCTACATCCTTATCATCATCATTATCATCTTTATTATTGTCAAAATCAACATCATCATTATTATCATCATTAAGATTAGTTTCAGTATGTATAATATAATTATATTCATCAACATCATCATTATGCTAATTAAAATCATTATCGTAATCATAATTACAATCACCATAATCTGCATCATTATTATATTAGTCGTCATCATTAGCATTATCATTAACCTTCTAATTATATGTATTGTCATCATCATCAGCAACATTATTATAATTATAACTATCATATCCATCAGACATATTATTGTCATTATTATAATCATCAGTATTATCATCATGTTTAAAGTCATCATCATGATCATCATCATTAGCATCATCATCATCGTTATCATTGTCATCATCAAAACCATCAATATGATCATCATTATTATGATCATAATCAATATCAATATCATTGTAATTATCATCTTTATTATCGTTATCATCATCATCATTATCATAATCATTTTAATTATACTATTCATAATTAGCATCATAATCATCATTATCATTATCATCGTCATCATTGTCATCCTTATCATCATTAATACATCCTTTTTATTTACATCATTATTATCAGCGTAACCATCATTATCAACATCCTTATCAGTTATATCATTATCATCATTGTTAATGTCATCATAAGCATTATCTCCATTATTAGCATAATGATTATCATCATTATTATCATAATCGTCATTTTTATTAGTATCACATCATAATTATCATTATTATAAATATTATCATCTTCATTGTTATCATTATCATTATCGTTATCATCATCATTACCATAATCACCATCACTATTATTATCACCATTACTATCATCACTTTCACTTTGATCATTATTATCATTATTTTTCTTATTATCATCATTATCAATATAATCATCATTATCCTTATCTTTATTGTCATCATCATCTCTATGTTCAGAAGCATTATTATCATCATCATCAGCATAATAAAAATTATCGCTATTATCAGCATCATCATCATTCACATTATTATCATCATTATCATTGTCATAATCATCGGTATCCATATTAAAATTCAAATTATCATCATCATGCTTATTATCATCATCATCATCAGCATCATTATAATAATCATCTTCATCCTCGTCATTATCATTATCATCATCATCGGTGTCATTTTTATCATCATTATCTTTATCATTATGATCATTTACATCATGAATACCTTAATCACCACCATCATTGTCCTTGTCATAATCATCATTAATGTCATTCTCTTTATTATTATGATCTTTAACATCATCATATCATCACTATCATCATAGTTCTTATTATTATCATTATTATCATATACATTATCATAATAATCGACATGATTATTGTCATCATTAGCAGAAGCATTATTCTTATTATCATCATTGATATCAATAACATCATCATTATTATCATTATCGACGTTACCATCATCATGGTCATCATTATTATAATCATTATCATTATTAATACAATAAGTATCATTCTTATCTTTATCCTTGTCATCATTATTCTTATATCATCCTCACCGCTATCATCATTATCATCTTTATCATGATAATCATAGTAATTAGCATTATTAATATAATTTTCATTATCATCATTATCATGTGCATCATCATCATCATCATAATCATGATTATTATCATCATTATTATCATCATAATCATCGTCATCATCATTTTGATTATCATCATCTATATCATCATCATGTCCATCATCAGCATTACTCTTCTAATCATAATCATCATCGTTATCATTATCATTTTTCATCCGAATTATCAACTTTACCTTCATCGTCATCATTATTGTTATAAATATTATCATTATCATCACTAGAATTAATATTAAATATATAGACCGCGGCTTCCATACTTGATTTTTCAAACACAATCATTTTTAAGCGTGTGCCTACACACACATGCATTCGCATTGACTTCATACCAAGCAAGTTTATGCCTCTGTTAAAATTCATACTGAGTGCCTCCGTTAATAAAGAGCGCGAAGTGTAGATTGAGATAAAAATGCTAATTGTTACACACTATGTCAACCTCGCCCTCGGGGTCATATACGCATATCAGTGCAAGTGTTAGACGTGTTCGTATGTAGCTAGATCGCTAGCGCACTACACTGACGAGTCCCAGCTAGCGATCGAGGACAAAACGAATCCTATCCTTTTTCACCTATCTTATAAATTTTTTCTACCCTACACTTCGCGCTCTTTATTAACAGAGGCACTAAGTATGAATTTTAACCGAGGCTTGAACTTGCTTGGTTTGAAGTCAATGCGTATGCATGTGTGGGTGCAATGTAATTGAACACACACACGCTTAACAATAATTCTGTTCAAAAAATCAAGTATAGAAGCCGCGTTCTTTATATTAAGTATTAAATAATCAAACAGGTTGTAGTACGAGAGTTCAATTAAGTTGATATATAATTAATATTATTATATCCATTATCATCATCATCATGATTATTATTAGCATCATCATCATCATCATCGACTTTATCACCATCACTATCATTAACATCATTATCATCATCTACATCAAAATCACTATTAATATTATCATTTCCATCATTACCATCATCACCATTATCAATCTTATTATTATCATCGACATCATTATCATAATTTCTTTTATTCTCATCATCAGCAGCAGCATCATTATCATTATCATCCTTATTATCAATAACATCATCTTCAATATTATTATCGACGTTATCATCATCATCATCGTTATAAGCATCTACTTTATCATCATCATAATCATTGTCATCACTAGCACTATTATTATCATCATTAATATTACTGACATCCTCATTGTCATTATTTTTATCCTTATCATCTACATTATCATCATTTTTATGATTATCATTGTCATTATCAGCAGCAGCATTTTCATTATTATAGCCATCAATAAGAATAACATCATCATCAATATCAACATTATCGAAGTTTTTACCATCATCATTATCATCATCATCATCATTAACATCATCATAGTCATTATCATCATCATCTTCATTTTCGACATCATTATAATCATTATCATTTTCATAACTATCATCATAATTCTTATACTTGTCATTATCATAATCATTGCCATCATTATTATAACAATTAGTATCATTATCATCCGCATCATAATTATCTTATACATCATCATTATAAGGATAATTATTACCATTTATATCATCATAATCATCATCTTTATCACTACCATTATTGTCATCATCATCAGCATCATTTTCATCATCATTATGATCATTATAATCATTATTATCGTAATCATCAATAATATCTACATCATCATCATCATTTTTATTGTTACTATCATTATTAGAAGCAGCATGATACTCATCATCATTTCCATCGTCATCGTTATCATGGTCATTATCATTATCATCATCATAATCATCATATCATCATCTTGAGCATTATCATAATCATCATTATCATTATCATTATAATCTTCGTTATGAGCATCGTCATCATTATTATTATTATCATTTTTACCAGTAAACTTATGATCAGCTTCACTAAAATAATTTAATTCAATACCATTCTTATTATTATTATCATTATCATCACCTTCATTATCATCATCATGTCGTCATCATCATTAATCTTATGTCATCATCATTATTTTCATTATGATCTTTATTATCTTTACATACATAGTCAACATCACAATCATGATCATTATTATTCGTATCATTGATATTATTTCAATGCAATCGTCACATCATCATTATCACCATAACTTTTATCAGTATAACATCAAGATCTCTATTATTGTCAACTTTACTATTATCATGATTTACAGAAACATTATAATTGTTAAACTTGTTACCATTATTATCTTTAACAACATCACTGTCATCATCATCATCATCTGTACCAAAATTACTATCAATATCATCATTTTTATCATTATCATTATCTGTATCATCAACGATATTTTTATTATTATCATCTACTTCATCATGTTCATTATTATCATTGTTATCATCAATAGATGCATCATCATCCTTGTCATCATTATTATCATTATCTTTATCATTGTTACTATGATAATATCTTCATCATCCTCATCATTATCATCAGCATTATCATTATTAACATCACCATCATTATTATTTTATCATCATTATTTGTATTATCATTATTATTACGATTATTATGAACAACATCATCATTATAATTTTCATCTTTATTATCATCATCATCATTATCATCTAGATCGTCATAAACATAATCATTTAAATCATTATTATGACATAATTAATTTTACAATTATCATAATTATCTTCAGCAGCAGCATAATCATCATTAAAATCATTATCATCATGCTCCTGATCATCATTATCATCATCATAATCATCATTATCATCATCATTGTTATTTTTATCATCATTATCACTATCATTAAAATCATTATCAGTATCAATATCATCATCATCATTATTAGCCTTAGCAGCAGCATCAAAATTGTTATCTGTATCATCATGAACATTATCATTAGCATAATCATTATCGTCTTTATATTAATTATAATAATCATTATCATCAGTATTATTATCATTATTGTCATCATCATCATCACTATAACTATCATGATCAGCATCAGTATTTATCAGCAGCAACATCATTATCATCATTGTCATCATCAGCAGTATTACATCATCGTCGTAATTTTTATCATCATGATTATTATCATCATAATCATCATTATTATCTTAATATTTTTCATCATTATCTACATTATAATCCTCATCATCATCATTATAGTGATCATCTTCATTATAATTATCATAACATCTGCATGATCAAAATCATCTTTATCATCGCCATCATCATCATATCACCATCATCATAATCATCAACATTCTCGGTATCATTAGCATCATTATCATTATTTTTATCATCATCATAATTATCAGTTTGACTATCATTATCATCCATTTTATTATCACGATGTTTATAACCATCCTTATCATCATTATCATAATTATCATCATTATCATCATAAACATCATAAGCAATATCGACAACATCAGCATAATAATTGGAATTTACATCATCATCATTATTAGTGTTACTATTAATATCATCAAGTCTATTATCACCATTATTATTATCACCATCATCATCATTATCATGAGCAACATTATAATCATCATCATCATTTTTATCATCAGCTGCATTATCATCATCTACATTATCGTTATAATCATTAGCATCATCATCATCATAACCATTATCATCATCTTAATCATCATCATGATCATCAACATTATCATCCTCTTATCGGCTTTCTTATAATTATCATTATTATGATTATTATTATTATCATCATCATCATTATCATCATTTTCATCATCTTTATCGTCATAATCTTTCTTATCATCATCATTATCATCATTATCCTCATAATAATAATCATCATCGTCAACATTATTATGATCATAACTATCATCATCAAAATCCTCTTTTCATCATGATCATTTATATCATCATCATCATTTTTATTAGTGTCACTATCATCATCATCGTTTTTATTAACACTTCCTTATAATTATCATCATCATCATTATCATCAGCATCATAATCATTATCATCATCACTTTAAGCATTATTATCATCATCAATCATCATCATCATCATCATCATCATCATCATCATTATCATCATCATCATCATCATCATCATCATCATCATCATCATCATCATCATCATCATCATTGTCATTATCATTATCTTTATCATCACTGTTGTTAACAGCACTATGATTTCGATTTTTATCAGCATTATCTCGAAAAGAAGAATTATTAATATTATTTACTTCGTCATCATCATCTTTATAATCATTATTATTATCACTATTATTATCATCATTACTACCACCAATATCATCATTATCATCATCATCATCACCATTATCATCATTATTAGAGACCGGAACATATGCACACAAAAAAGGTCGAAATGTGCAGTCAAACATGCACAAAAAAATGGTAAAATATGCAGGATAAATACAAAAGTACGCAAGTATATGCATAACTTATTAAATACAAAATATATATATTTTAATGAGAGTATACAATAGTATTGCCGAGATGCAAAGCAGTTTATTAGCTATGTTCCTTCATACTTCATTCAGTACCTATTCATATATTGCCGGTACATAATTTGTTTGCAGTGTAGACTCGTTTGAGGTGTTGTGATGTATACAATATTTTTATGAAAACGTTCTAATAAGGGATTGTTAAGCTTTGGCCTCGGTATGTTACATGCAGGCATCGTTTCGCACAAATCTTAAAAAAACTCATTTTTTATTTCTTCAACCGACGAGGACGCGCCAACATTTACATCTGCCAAAAGTTTTCGTCGCGGGCCTTTTTTCCCATTATTAAGCAAGGTAAATAGATGTTGCAACATGCTGTTAAACATTATAAGAAGGTTCAATAGTACCAAGCCTTAAAATAAAAATAAATTTTCGCTTCATACTTGTTAAACTTGAATTCTTCTTGTACACGTAGCTTATTTCTTGCTTACGAGACAATTTAAAGAGTTCCTATCATTATTAAATATTTAAGGATACGGTTTTATACACGATGGAACAGTGTGTCTATCGGGGGCCATTCAACTTTTAAAAATATTAGAATGTAACTAAAAGCTGTATACGTTGACTACAATTTTTCACGATGTAACCTCGTTGTAGGTAAACAAATGTTAAGTACGTTAAATATGTGTACCATGTATTTTATTTGTTTTTCAAGTGTTATGTGTGCATAGATAAAATGGAGGTATCAATTTATTACCTTTTCTATGACTAATAAATATGCAAAAATGATCTAAAAAATTGCGAAATATGCAACATATGAAAAATATGCAAAAAATAGAAAGATACTTGAAATATGCAAATGTATATGCAAAATATGAAATTCCTTATAATCCAGTCTCTAATCATCATCATAATCAATATCATTATAACCACTAAAATAAGCTTCATCACTACGAACATGGTCAACGTTATCATCATCATCATTACCATGATGATTATCACAATTAGCATCATCACCATCATTATCATTATTATTATCATCATTATGAGCAGCAGCATCACCAGCAGCATTACTATTATCATAATCAGCATCGTCATTATATTTATCATCATCATCGACATCATCACCACTATCATTATCATCATTGTCATCATTAGCAGCAGCATCATCACCATCATCGTCATTTCCAGCATTATTATCTGTGTTGACAACAATATAATTATCAGTATCATTGTCATCATAATCAGTATCATTGTCATCATAAACATAATTATTATTATAATAATCATCTTAGTGAGTATCATTATTATCATCATCACAAGCATCACCTACATCATCAGAATCGTGATCATTGCAAACAAAGCTAACGTCATAAACATCATCATTATCATAAGCATTATCATTATCATCATCATTATGTTCATTATCATCAGCCGCATTGTCATCATCATCATCATCATCATAAGCAGTATCATAATTATCATCGTAATCATTATTATCATCATGATTATCATCATCATTATTATCTTCATTATATCCTTATCATTATCATCATCATCAGCATTAACATCATTGACATAATCATCATCATCTTGATAATTATCATCATAACCTGCTGCAGCAGCATGATTATTATCATCAGCTTCATCATTATAACCATTTTTATCATTATAGTCATTATCGTCAACATAATCATCATCATTATCATCATCATAATCATTTTCATCATCATTACCATCATCAACATCATCATCCTCGTTATTATCATCAATATCATTACCATCATGATCATCATCATTATTGTTGTTTTATGCATTAACATCATCATTATTATCATCATCGTCATTACATTATTGTTAGTCATCAAGCAGACTGTATGATGCGAGAAAGGGAGAGCGGTGCCGGATGAGCACAAAACTTGTGGTGATTCCCGGTTGGGATAAGATCCTCAGATCCCGAAGGAAATAAAGAACGTACCAAAGAAAAGACTCTGACATTGACTTGCCTAAAATATTATCGACAGAAATAGAGCGGTTGCGAGAGAGCGACTATATCTCTTGGCTGCGTGAGTCTGCTCGCGAGCGCCGACATGTGGCCCGAGAGCATGCGGTAGCTAGACTCACTTCATATGCGGGCTACTTAGCAGGGCAGCAACAAATTGAGGACTATGTTATTGTATGTATGTGTTTATAAGTTCTTACATTAGAAGTCAAAGAGAAAGCAGAAATAAACTTATGCTATGTACAGCAAGATATTATTCGAGAATATTCGAGAAGCTATAAGAGGCTTTCTCGCTTGGCAAGTCTTTGGCTTTGATGGCACCACAACAATAACACTGACACTTTGAGCACTAAATTCTTAGAATTTAAGTAAAGGAAGTAAATGTACAAGCGATAATAATAAAATTAGAATATCATGAAAATACGTACATTAAAGCTAGTTTATTCTTGAACATTTCGCCCGCCTATTTTGCGAAGGAGGCTTGAGCGAAATATGTTTTCTTTTTGCACTGCACTGTACACTAGACACTGACACTAAATGAGAATATGAACAGAGATGTGTTGATGAAGATGAGGCTGGTACTTGTAAAGCACCTGAGAGCACCTATTCTAAAACGGTGCGTTGAGCCATTGGAGTCCATGGTTCCCCAATCCGTAGTCCTTTAATTGAGGCAGGATTTCGGCGCCAAGCAACAGCTCGATTTCTGCTGGTTTTTCTTGGAAATTGTCTGCCATTACCAAACCACGTAGATGTTGCCACGAATCACAAATTTTGTGTTGGCCACTGGTGTACTTCGTGATGAGCGAAATAGCTTGAGCGGTGAAATGTAATTTCACCTTGTCGTCAGTCTGAGGTGAAATGGTGAGGTTGGCAATACCATTTCTAGAGGGCCGTTGAATCCGCCGATTCCTAGTAAACTATGATCTTGCTATATAAAGTCGATGCCTGCTTTCTTCAACAGGCTTTTAGCAATGCATGTCGTTTTCGAAGTGCTGTCGAGCTAGGCATGAGCCGTGTGTTTGCATTCTTCGGGTCCCTGCAGCTGGACGAGTACTGTTGGCAGTAGCGTCGTGCACACATCAGAAGTCCGAGGAAGCTGTAGATTACAGTAGATCTGACTGCCTTTGCCATAGACAGTTGGCAAAGTGTCTGCTGACGTCACGTGTGCAGAGGACAACGTCTCCTCGTGCAGCACCGAATGGTGATTTTGACAGCAAGTTCGGCACCGATTGCTTGACCTGCAATCTGCGAGCTTGTGTAAGCCTAGACAATTTGTGCACAGTTTTTTCTTGACGAAAAATTGCTTGCGTTCCTGTGGAGTTGTGCCCTAAAACTTTTTACAGCGGTATAGAAAATGCTCACCTTAGCAGTAGTGGCATTTTTAGCTTCTGACAGCCTGGTTAAGCAAGACGTGACTTTTAGACTTATCCTTAACCTTAGAGGCCTTCATAGATGTATTAATGATCTCGAACATCGAGATGCACTGCTCTATGAAGGTCTTAAATTGAGCTTATGTCGGTGGATCCATTTGAGGGCAGATTAACGACTCCCATTCGCAAAAAGTTCTTGTGTCAAGCTCCTGAACGGTGAGTGCAACAATCAAATCGTCCTAATGGTCCGTGTTTCGATTGAGTTGCATGGGCGCAGCAAGGGCATTAACTGTACAACTAAGTCATGCCTTAACCTCTGAAGCAGACTCTGTAGCAATGACCGATAAATTGAGTAAGTCTCGAACAAGCGCAGAGACAAGACGTAGCTTGTTCGTGCAGTGATGTTTGAGAGCTTTCCGAGCAACCTCAAAGTTTGCGTCAGTAAGCTGAATTGTCTTAAGCATCTCTGCAGCTTCACCCTGTACATGGGTTTTGAGCTGCTGCAGCTTCTCGACGTTACTTAAACGTTAGTCACGCACAATAATCGTCGAGAATAAGTCCTTAAACTCGAGCCAATCGCAAAATTGACCTAAGAAATTATACACGGACACTGCAGGCATACTTCTTGATGGAGCTGTTATTGCGGGGACATGATTTTGAAGTGGTGGGGCAGAAAGTTTCTTCAACTCGACAGCCATAGATGAGGCTGAGTCAAAATATGCTTCCTCTGCTTGACCGTATGCATCGGAGGTGAGATAGCAATCTCTTCTTCTCTATCTGCCGTTAAATCCAGAATTGTGAGGTTATTTTTTCGAAAATCCTCCCAATTACTTCTCAGCTGACTGATTCGACTTTCAACGAAAGATCAGTTAATTTTGTCCCTGCCAAGTTTCTAAAGGTTCGTAAGAGCATTGAAAATTCTAAAGTCTAACTTCTGCTGTCACTTAAAGAGTGCTTTCACCTCATTAGACATGATGCACTGTAGCGTGTAGAAAAATGTGAACGTGCCACCTGCCTTGACGAATCAAGGGGTAAGAGAAACAAACGATGGGCTCTACTCGTCTCGGAAACACGCAAGAGGTTGTAAGTCTCCTACACAACTAACTGCAATAGGAAGTCGTAAATCTCTTAGCACGAAAGAATTGGCACACTTCACAAACACACTGAAAGGTTATAAGTCTTTCAGCGTGACACTACTACACTAGCAACACTAATCACTTGAACTGAATTTATCCCAAACCTGAGCCACCGATCCGGCTCAAAGGACCAAATTTTAGTTAGTAAGCGGACTGTATGATGAGAAAAAAGGAGAGCGGCGCAAGATGAGCACAGAGCTGGTGGTGATTCTTAATCAAGATAAGATCCTCAGATTCCAAAGTAAATAAGAAACGTACCAAAGAAAAGACCCTGACATTGACTTGACTAAAAATTAGCTGACAGAAATAAAGCGGTTGCGAGAGAGCGACTGTTTTTCTCGGCTGCGTAAGTCTGCTCGCAAGCACCGACGTGTGGCACAAGAGCATGCGGTAGCTAGACTGAATTTATGTGCTGACTATATCGCGGGGCAGCAACAAATTAAGAAATATTTAATCGTATGTACGTGTTTATAAGTTCTAACATTATAAGTCAAAGAGAAAGCAGAGATAAGATTATGCTTTGTACAGCAAGGTATTATTCAAGAATATTCGAGAAGCTATAAGAGTCTACTTCGCTCGGCAGGTCTTTTGCTTTGAAGGCATCATAACAATAACACTGACACTTTAAGCACTAAATTCTTAAAAATTAGTAAAGGAAGTGAATGTACAAGCGATAAGAATAAAATTAGAATAACATGAAAATACGTACAGTAAAGCTAGTTCAATCCTGAACATCTTTATAAACAATATTCTGAACATAATTATGATCATTATCATTATTATAAGCATCATCTTTATCATCAGCGACATCATTTTTATTTACATTATTATCATCATCTTCATCATCATTGTCATAATCACCATCATCATCATTATAATCATCATTTTCATTATCATCATTATCATCATCATCATCATCATCATAAGCATCGCCTCCAACATCAGCATCATTGTCATCATCATTATCATCATCATTAACATTATCGTCATCATCATCATAATCATCATCCTTACTATTATCACCATCATCATCTTTATCATAATTATTATTCTCTTTATCATTGACATTATCGCAATCACCATTATTATCATAATCATTATAATCATAAGCAGCATAAGTATCATCATCATTTGTATCATTATAATAATTATCTATATCAATATCATTAGCATCATCATCACCATCATCTTTATTATAATCATCATTTTCATCATCATCTTAATCATTATTATTATCGTCACCTGCAGCATCAGCATTGTCGCCGTCATCAGTATTATCATTATTATTATCATCATTATCAGAATTATTTTCATTGACATCATTATTGTCAACATCATTATCATCATAATATTTCCTATTGTCATCGTCATCATGATCTTTATCATTATTATCATTGACATTATTCACATTATCATTATCATTATAATCATAATTATTATTATCATAATCATTATTGTGATAGCGATGATGATCAGCAATATGATCATCATCAGCTTCATATATATTATCAGAATAATCATCATCATCGACAACATCTTCATCGCGATTCTCATCATCATTATTATTATCATTCGCATCATGATAATCATCTACATCATCATTATTAGCATCATCATCACGATCATCGTCAGCATCATCATAATTTTTATCATCATTATCATCATCTTCATGATCATCATTATTATCACTATAATTCTCGTTATCATCTACATCGCCATCATTATTATTATTGTCATCACAATCATCATCATCAAAAACATCATCATTATCATCATCATTATCACCATCATTATTATCATTATTATCATCATCATAAACATAAGTATATAATTGTCATCATCATCGTAAACATCATTATTCGTATCATAATCATAATTATCATCATCATCATTATCCTGATTCGTAAAATCATTGTCATCTTTATTTGAATTATAAACATCATCATTAACATCAATATCAATGTCTTTATCATCATCATCATCATTGTTGTAACGATTATGATCAGCAATATAATTATCATCAGCTTCATCTATATTATCAGCATAATCATCATCATCGACATCATCTTCATCATGATTATCATCATTATCATCATCATCCGCATCATAATGATCATCTACATCATCATCATTAGCATCATCATCACCATCATAATCAGCATGATCATTATTTTCATCATTATCATGATAATCATCACCAGCATCAACAACATAATCTTCATCATCATTATCATCATCTTAATTATTATCATTATTACCACCATAATTATTATTATCATCTACATCATCATCATTATTATTATTGTCATCAGCAGCGGCGACATGACCATCACCATCATCATTACCATTGAAATTATCATCATCATATCATCATTACTATCATTATCATCGTCATTATCCTTGGAACGTGGTCAGAGTCAACATAATGATAATCATCAGCATCATCGCCATGATCAGCATTAAGATTATTATTATCATCATCATCAATATTATTTTTATTATCATCATTATTGTAAATATTATCGTCATCATGATTATTTATATAATCTTTTTCATCATCATCATTATCATTATTATCATTATCATTATCAAAATCATGATCAGCATAATAATATTAGTGATCATTGCGATCATCAACATCATCGTTGTTATAACTATCATGATCAATATCATCATCAGCATTATCTTCATTATTATCATAATAATTATTAGCTTCATCATCATTATCATCATCAGCATTATTATCCTTACTGTCATTATCGTAATTATTATTACTATTAGTATTTCTATCAACATTATTATATAAATTTTCGTCAATATGAGCAGCATCATCAACAGAATTACTAGCATCCTTAATAATAATATCTTTATTAGCAATATCAACTTTATTGTCATCATCGTCATCACAATCATCATCAAAAACATCATCATTATCATCATCATTATCACCATCATTAATATCATCATGATCATCATCATAATCGATAATATATAATCGTGATTATCATTGCCAACATCATTATTAGTATCGTAATCCTAATTATTATCATCATCATCATCTTAATTGTCATTATCATGGTCATCTTTATTAATAATGAACATTATTATTAACATCAATATCATCTTCTTCATTATCATCATCATTATCATCATTATTATTGTCATCAGCAACATTATCATCATTATTATCATCATCAACATAATGTTCATCATCATCATTAATACCGGTACCTTTATTATTATTATCACCTTTTTGGTCTTATCATTGTCGTCATCATTATCACCATTTACGTTATCGTCAATATCATCCTTATCATTGCTATTATTATTGTCTAAATGTTTATCACAAACATCATTATTTTAACCATTATCATAATCATTGTTATGCCCATTACGATCAATGTAATGACTATTAGCAATAATATTATTATCTACATCATTATTGTCATTATTATTATAATTAGAATCATCATCATTACTATGATTTACATCATTATAGTCATCATCATTATTATCATCCTGATCATGATCTTTATCATCATCATAATCATCATCATCATTATCGTCATCATCGTTGGCGTTGTTGGCATTATCATCATCAACATTCTCGGTATCATCAGCATCATCATCATCATCGTCATTATTATCAGCATTATGATCATTATTACCATCACATTAAACATTATTATCATTATCATTATCATTATCCTCATCATAATTGTTATGTTCATTAGCATTATCATCATTATAGTTGACAGCATTCTGATTTTTGTTTTTATTAGACTTATTTCGAAAATAAGCATTGCTAATATTGTTTACATTGTCATCATTATCTGTATCATCTTTATTATCTATATCATTATCACTATTATCATCATCATCTACACTATCATTATTATCATTGTCATCATCGGCAGCAGCATGATCACCATCATCGTCATTTTTAGCATTATTATCTGTGCTGTCAACGTTATAATTATCAGTATCATTGTCGTCATAATCAGTATCAATGCTATAAGATTCATAATCATTATTATAATAATCATCGTGAGAATCAGTATTATCATCAGCACAAGCATTACCTACATCATAAAAAATATCATTACTACAAACAAAGCTAGAGTCATACACGTCATCATCATTATCATTAGCATCATCATTATCATTATCATCATATTTATCATCATCAGCCGCATTATCATCATCTACATCATCATCATTAGCAGTATCATCACTATCACCGTAATCATTACTATCGTCATGATCATCATCATTATGATCATCATTATATCTTTATCATTATTATGATCAACAGAATCAATATCATCGACATAATCATCATAATTAGCATCATCTCTATCATCACCATTAATATTAATATTAGTATATTATATATCATTATCATTAGCATTATCATCACTATCATCATTATCATAATCATCATTTTGATCATCATACTTATTATTTTCATCGTAACCTGTAGCATTAGCATTCTTGCCATCATCAGCATTATCATTATTATCATCATTATCAGTATAATTTTCATCAACATCATTATTGTGAACCTTACTTTCATCATTGTTTTTATTATCATTGTCATCTTTATCATCATCATTGTTATCATTTACATTAATAACGTCAGCATTAGCCTATTGATCATAAGTATCATTATCATCATCATTATCATCATTGTTATAAAGATTATGATCAACGATATGATCATTATCAGCTTCCTTTATATTATTAGAGTAATGATTATCATTGACATCATCTTTTGCGTGATTATTATCATCATCATCATCATGATCAACCGCATCATGATTATGGTCTACACCAACATTATCAACATCATCATCAACATCATCATCAGCATAATCAATATATTCATCATTATCAAAATCGTCATCACCTGCATCATTGACATCATCTTCATCATCATCATCATCATCATCATCTTAATCAATATCATTATTACCGCTATAATTATCATTATCATTTACAACATCATCATTATTTGTATTGTTATCATCAGCAGGGGCATGATTATTACCATCACCATTGTCATCAAAAATATCATCATTACATTGTCATTACTATCATCATCATCATCATTATCATTGTTATCACCATAACCATAGTTTACGTTATAGTCATCATAATCATCAGAATTATCGCCATCATCAGAATTAATATAAAAATCATCATTATTATCAGTATTAGTCGTATCATCATCATCATTGTTAACATTATCGCCAACATCATTTTTGTTATAATCTTTATTATCATCATCATTATTAGTATTATCATTATCTTTATCAACATCATGGTCAGCATAATAATCTTAGTGATCGTTGCGATCATCAACATCATTGTTGCTAAAACCATTATGATCACTATCATCCTCATCAGCATTATCTCCATTTTTATCATAATTTTTATCATCTTCATCATCATCATCATCATCATTATCATCATCCTTATCGTCATTATCGTTATCATTATGACCATCATTATTTCCATTATTATTATAATTTAAATTTTCGGCAATATTAGCAGCATCATCATCATCATCATAATTATTAGCATCCTTGAAAATTAAAGCTATCATTGATAATAATATTATCTTCTCCATCATTATTATCATTATCATTATTAGTATCGTCATCATCATTATCATTATCTTTATCGTCAATATCATTCTTATCATTGCCATTATCACCATCTGCATGATCATCACAAACATAATCATTCTAATGATTATCATAATCTATGTCATGACCATTATGATCAGTTTTATCACTATAAGCATCAATATCATTATCTGCATCATTATTGTCGTCATTAGTATTATTATAATCATCATCATCACTATGGTTAACATCATTATTGTCATCATTATTATTATCATCATCATCGTTGGCGCCAACGGCATCATCATTATCATCATCAAATGTATTGTTATCGTTTGAAACATTATTATTATCGGCATCTTCTTTATCATCGGCATCATTGGCGTCAATGGCATCATTATTATCCTCATCATCTTCATTTTTTTCTTTATAAACATCATCATTATCAGCACTGTCTTTACAATCATTGTCATTAACATGATAATCTTTTTCATTACTAGGGGGCTCCGCCTCCTGCACGCTTCGCGCGCCAACCCCCAACCATTAACCAAACATAATAATTTCCATTATTTTTCAAGAAAAATAAAATCATTAGCTATTTTATAACAGTT
>JAPYYV010010725.1:0-24961 GCA_030522625.1 Copidosoma aretas | reverse complement strand
TCGAAAAAAAAGTAGTTTTTGATAGGAAATTTGACGTAGAATACGATGGTATTACTAAAAACTCGCTACGAGGGGGAGGGGGGGGGGAAATAGTTAAAAATCAATTTAAACATTTTAATTGTTAATAACAATCTTAAATTGTTAATAATTTTTCTTGAAAGTACTTTTTTCTTAAAGCTTATTCTTTTACCTTCATAATGAAAAAAAAAAAAAAAATCAGTAGCTTAAATAGTACCAGAGTTATGAATATTTGAAAATTCCTCCTACAGCTTAAAATCACCGAAATCGCGGAATTTTAATCCTTTCTAGCGTCCAAAATATTTTGAAAAAAAAAAAAAATAAATTTTTTTTTCAATATTGAACCCGTAAAAAAAGTTGCAGCAAAATCAAAAATGTGTCGGTCAATTTTTGTCAAAATCTGTTCGGTTTGTAAAAGAACGTCCCATATAAGGTTAAATTATATTGGTTTCACAAGCATGTAATAATTTTCGTTTCGAATTTCGTTTGTGGTCTTCCCTTTTTTTTATCAGGCATGTTATTATTACTATTATTATTGATTTTTTTTTAAATATAAATATAATTTTAAATTTAAACTTGTGTAACTTTAAGTTGTTACCAAATCATTAATATATATTCTGGTTGTTGGGGGAACAAAATTCTGTTTTGCTTGCTAAGTTTATTTGTAACGCGATTCGGTAGTTGTAGTTTCAGTAAAATTTACGCACGTATGTCACTCTTAACATAGTTAGGGTTTAGCGGAAAATAGGGTGTAAGTGTACGTCGCTATTGCATTATTTTTTTTAGTTTAAGGAGTTTTTTCGTATTTACGTTAGTTATCTCGTTTTAGTATGCATATATTTCGGTGATATTTATTATGAGTTTTGTGTAATGATGCAATCAATGTGAAAAAAATAATATAGTGCTTTTTCCCTTAACTTTTTCAGGAGACGTCTAATATTTATCTGTATGTATATAGAACATTTCTTTATTCGAATTCACTTACCAGGTAGTAGCTATCTAAATCAGTAATAGTACTGCACCAGATAGTATTTTTTTATTCTTTAGATCTGGATGTTGATCTCCTTAAGTTTCTTCTTTTTTCGCTTGTGACAGGCGTTGTAGTCCGATCTCTGGTGTGCTGTTTGTCTCTCTGTTGCCCTGAAAGTCTTTTTCTGGCTTGGCTTTGCGTTATCCATTTTTTTCTTTACTTCTCTGTCTTTAGTTTCTTCTTGGGTCACTTGGTTTAACAAAACTTTTTGTCCTCGCAATCACTTCTTGTCTCGCGGTATTACGCCGCGCCGTCCGCGCTTTCGAACTAATTCCGCTTTTGACACAAAAATTTTCTGTTTCGTTGGTTTGTGTTCGGTTAGGTGGACGTGTAATGAGAATACAGTAAGGAGTATCAATTATTTTTTATTATTACTTAAGACCGAGGAAAGAGCCAAGGATAGCGTTGTAACTTGGAGGCACATTTGCCAGCCTCGAATGTCCCGAATCTCCTTTCCCTCCTCTACTTTCTTTCCCGACTCAAGAGTTCCGCTTCTCCTCTCTTTTCTTAGTTATTTGTCCTTATTTAAAGTGGTGGGTATGTGGGTATTACTGAGACTGTTCCAATTACTACCACTTTACGCAAGTGAAGTTGTAGATAATTTTGCATATAATATAAGGGGTTGAAAAAAAACATGTAGTTTAGTAGTCTTCAGAAATGTAATAGAACCGAATATGTATACAAAAATGTATTATGAATCAACCAGGTGTAAGAATGATTTAACGGTCTTTAGCTTCTGGCCATACGAATCTCTTTTTTCCGCATAATAGTAACGACGAACACACGTCTTTTTAGCAGTACATTTTAAAGTATAACAATAAATTAACTGTTTCTAATGAAAAAAAAGATGATGTTTATTATATTAATTAATAAAATTATTATATAGTTATTTCTCTATTTTTAATTCAAGTCGCAGTATCTAACGCGCTGATTTCCGCCAGCCTTTTAATAGGTTGAGTCAACCTTACCCTATAACGCGGTCTTGTAGTTATGGAACTCGTGTTTATACTTTTTGCCAACGATTTTATTTTGTCTTAATTAGTGCATTAAAACTCACTGACGAGAGTAACAAGATTGAAGTTACAGTACTATTTAAAATAAAGAGAAAAGGATATCGAAGACCAAATAGAAAGTTGCAGCTACGATTTGATTTTAACAGTAATTGTTAGTTGTAGGTATATTATAACATAAAAATACTTTTTCGGAAACTTTTTCAGGTTTTAAAATAAAATCAACACATCCTTGTTAGGGGTAAACGGTACAGTTATTGACACCTTTAGAGTGATTGACCCCCTGTGTAATTTGTATATCTATATATGCAGGCTCCATTTTAAAATACACGTGGCGGTCAATCACTATCGGGGGGTCAACAACTGTACCGTTTACCCCTAGAATGTGACTCCATTAAAATCCAATGTTTCTTTAAATACCTGAAGTTTTGTATGTAATGCAAACAAAATATTACAGCTGTAAAAGGGTATTCAATTTTATTGTAATACTTCTATTGATGTGTTTTGCTGTATTTTATTTATTTATGGAAGATTTATTCATCAAATACGTTAAAATTTAGCATATTTACAAGTGGCAGTAGTACATGCGCAGTAATAGATTTACTGGCAGTAATAGGGGGGCAGTAATATATACATAATGGCAGTAATACCTGCACTCGGCTAATTTTATCAATAATTATGTTATAATTTAACGTTATAATTAAGACGAATCAAATATTTTTATCATGGTACCCAATTTTTTGTACGATCTTGACGAGTGTGCCCCAGGAACTTTGTGGGCCAAGCCATTAACTTTAATCAAACAATCGTATATATCGTCGCTTGAAAGGGAAAAGGTACTTATTCCAAAAAGTGTCAAGAAACGTACCAATTCAATAGAGCTGTGAGAAAGGTAGCAGTTTGCCCAAACTTTCAAAAACATACCAATTTAGCCGAGCACGGAAAAGGTACAAATAGGTATTTTTTACGAACACAAAATGATAAAATGATAATATTATTGGATTAATCAACTCTAGAAAAAAAAAAATATTTTAATAGCTAAAAATGTTATCATTTAATTTTTCTGTGTCCATAAAAATAACTGTCACAGAATTCGGAAAAATTGGTACCGTTTCGGGTTTCGGCCGGATTGGTAAGTTCATCAGAGCTCGGTTAAATCGGTATATTTCTCAAAGCTTAGATAAATTAGTATCTTTTTACAACTTTTTTGGCATGGTACTATTCTTAGCACTTTTTTAAACTGGTACCTCCCCCCTCCCGATAACTACGATAATATAGAAAAAAAAAGTATTACGCTTATGAAAATGTTCTTTTTTTATCTCCATCCAATGTAAAGATTTAATTTTAAATGCTTTAATATTGTATCAAAAAACTATCCTAAAAAATGTTTTTTTCTAGTGATTGTATGATATATCTTAATTAATCAAACAACATACAAGTCTTGAGTTATGTCATATTCTTCTATCTTGGTTGCAATATTTTATTAATTTCAGACTTTTTATTTTTGTGAGAGGTTTTGCAATCTCAACATCCACAGTGAGTGTAATCAGGCTACTGTTGACCCTAAATAAGAAAAATTGGGGCTTGAAACAGGAATCTCGCGTAATCCCCCTTTTGAAAATTCCAATTTTCAAGAGGGAAAACTTCAGTATCCAATTTTTAAAATAGGTAAAACACAATTTCACTACTTTTAAAATAGAAAATCGTAGAGATTAATAATTTCAAAGTAGGAAACCGCTGAAAATCCTATTTCAAAAAGTGAGCACTTATATGGTTTTTTACTTAAGGATGCGTAAAACTTATGAGAAACACGTGCATTAACAAGTAATAAAAATTTTCAAGCTTATAATTAACTAATTGTTGTAAATAAAAGTTTACCTCGTACGACAGCCAGGAAAGCACAGTATATGCTTATATGTAATAGTGTACGAAAAAGAAAAAAAACGGAAGTTAGACTTAACCCGTACATTTTGTGATGACTGCAAGCAATGAAACTTTCCAAAGGAAGTGAATTAATTTTACAAAGATATTTTGCGAAACCATTAACATAATCATTGTTTCGACATTTAGTCACTTTTTTCTTGTGTACGACATTCTACAGGGATTCTGTCCCTGGTAGAAAACATCACTGTAATTATTTCAGATTTTTTTACCAATATCCTTGCTACCATTGACCATCACAAAATTTCGATTTTTTCACAGAAGGAAACATTCTTAATTTTGTAGACGAATCGATGCGTATGAAATGAAAAAAAATAAATAGCGATTCTGTATAATTTTTTCCACAGAATACGATAAAAAGATTAAGAGAGTTTTTAAGGTAAGGGTTCTCTCTATTGTTAATATATTAATGTTTCAAATCGTTTTTTTTGAATGTATGGCCGTTTTTTTTCCTTAAAAGTTAGTCAATACGCACTTTTAAAAAAAATATGTCGCATGATTGAAGTAGAAACGGTGTAAGAGCTAGAGTGCGCTAAATGTTAGAAAACACAGTTTTTTTAATATATCTCGTTTTATAAGACAGAATAATATGTGTGAAGAGAGAATTTTGTTCATTCGCTGCATACAATTCTCGTGTCCAAATTGTTAAATTTCAAACGGTGGATCCAAAAGGGCCGCCAATAATTTTGAAATTGACGAATTTTGCAATTTAAAAAACATTGCTATCAACGTAAAATTATAAGTAAAAAATGTTTCCTGCTAAATATCCGTAAATGGCACACTTTTCGAGAAAAAAAAATTTTAAAGTTATTATATTTGCCACCTACGAATTAAGTGTCTGATGGAGAAAATTTAAAATGGCGAACCCAAACTGAAAGCCAGCAGTTTAAAAATTAAAGAATTTGCACTACAGTAAATCTTTATTCACTTTTATCATCGTAATTTTTTTCCAAACGTTACTTTTGTGTAGTTTGAATTAAAAATATTGTTCTACTTTATTTTTAATATTGAAAATTTTTAAAAACTTATTCTTATACATCTTTCCGTTTTTAAAGAAATGAATCATTTTTAGTCTTCATGTTTTGTACTCTGGAGCTAAGATGAAATCTTTTTTGCAATTTTTTTCGAATAAAATCAATTGATCTAGAAACACAATAAACAAAGAATAATCTGATTGGTCGATTCCAAGAGCAGAAAATAGTTCTATGCAACACACCTCGGCTTCCTACGTCATGGTCACTCTATTACGCATCCTGTCAAATTCCTGTGACTGCAGCCTAATGTCCAAGTAAGCTAGTACATTCAAAGGGCAGTAACGTCACTAGTGTATGTATAAAAGAAGAACATTATGCGTTTGCGTCAGGTACGTTTCGTATTTGTAGCACATATAAATATTATGTATGTTACATAAAGCATAGCCGAAGAGTACGTATTTTTTACGTATAAGAGTACGGTTACCAACTATGATAATGCGGCTACGGTAAAATGTCTGTAGGTCTGCACTATGCATTATGTGTTATAGCATCAAATTTAATAGGTGTGAGAGAGTAAAAAAAGGCCTGCTAAATTGGACATTTTCTTGCACTCGCAGATTACATATTTTCACGTGATGCAAGGCTGCATATATGAGAACGTAGCCTAAAAAGCAGATCTAATTTCGCATAATATTCTCGATTCTCTCACTCCTATAGAATGTTATCCAAGTTTTTGCTTCGGTACGTACACATAAATTCATACACACACATGCACACAGGTATGCACATACATGTATTTATATACGCGCGCAAAGGAGTACCTACACTATTGAAGTTCCTCCCCGCTTCTCGAACAATGCTAGGTAAAATATATGGATTGCATATGTTAGAGTTATTGTCGTCATGTCGTAAATAAAAAGTGTCAAAAAAGTGTTAAAGTTAACTTTAGAAGAATTTTAGAAAAGTTTGTTAGAGTGTGCACACGTGTGGCAAAAGCGCCTATATTTTTCCGACGTGCGTATGTGTGACGCGGTCCACTGTGTTGTAACAAGCGATCTGACTCGAAAGTGTTCAGCTCTTTCTCGAAAACATGTGGCATCATGAGCGATATTTTTCTCGGTGCGTGTTTGCTATATTTCTTGCTTTAGCCTCGGTCACATCCAGTAGGTATTTCAGCTGCGATTGTAGACGGAAAATACTCAAATATTTCTCTCTGAATACAGGATTTTTGTAGAATAATAGTATTTTTCATTTTGTCCTTGTTCAAAAAGGTTTGGAGGTGCTTGAGCTTGCTATAGCTATTTAAAAGCCACTGTGTGTAGATACACGTACTGGAGAGTTACATTTTTTTAAAGATGCTTATTATCAGACTGCTTATAGAAAGTATGTATGTAGATATATATGCGTATGTGTGTTGGTATACAAATATGGATATTAAAAGAGATAGAGAGTTTTATTATTTTTTTTAAAATGGAATAGTAAGATAGACTTAGAGCTTATTAGAAAAATAAAAACGTAGATTCCTTTAACACCAAAACATACACGCTTATGCGCATACAAGCACAAGTGTACGTATGCCGTCTATTTTTCTACTACTTAAGAATTACGCTTGATCAAAAAAAAATTGCGTGTACATGTTAAATCCATGTTAAGTACTCAGATGATTGTCTCGGCGTCGTAATCAGATAAAAGCGTGCTATGCCGTGGAATTCTGGTATCGACTATGGAATCGAGTGATCTTGTATGTTCTCCATGTAAGCACAAGACCTACCTATCTCCGACAGATGTAATTGCTGTGCGAGAAATCAATTTTAGTAATTGGGTGCGAGCACGCGTTCGGTGCAGCCAAGAAAGCCGATTTTTATTTTTGATCTGAGAAAGATTGTGTTCGTTTGTCTCGATTTAAACCCGCATAAATGACTTAAATTTTATTTGAGGCTACCTATTAATACAACAAGAAAAATTAATTTGGAGGCCAGAGTTCTTGTAGTCTATGAGTATCCGGGAACTTAGAATTGTTGTAAATTTTTTTAGGTTAATTACATTACGTGACAAATTTTTAACCGTTGATTAGAGCGTTCCACAATATTTGAGACTACAGGTAAAGAGTATTTACAAATTTTACAGAATTCAAAATAGTCGGGAAATTTGCAAGTTTAGAATATAATAGATGGAATATTTATAGTGGAAAGCATTTATTTAAGAGAATACTGTATGATTAGAGTTGTAAGTCAAATTACAAACTTAGTCATTTGTACAATCCCGTGACAGATGAAAGAACTGCATAACTTTGACTAAACGACAGTGATGATGACTACATGTTGGTGTCTGATCAACAAAACATTAGAGCTATACACTATAGGTTAGAGGTTTAAATGTTTAAACGTAGCACTCAAAATAAGTAAAGGTAAGTTAAGAGTATACATTCAAATGGCAAGGTTTTAATAGAGACACTTTTGACGACTAGAGGTAAATTCACAGTATAGACTACGAAACCATCATAACTAAGACTTAGACGTAAAAAAAAAGTTTTCATTCATTTTGAAAGGGTGACATAAGATAAAAAAAAATCAATTTGTAAATAATATGAGAGGGACTAGAACTGCGGAAATTCATATTTGTATAAATTACTTGTGGTTAGAGCTTACGAGTATTATATTTTAATCCATTTGTATAGTGCTAGATCTTTTGAAATTAATTATAATAGGCTGTAAATAAAGAAAATAGTGATGTAAGAGACATGATAGGTGATAGTATATATGAGTTTTACAACAAGAGACCTTTAAGTATAAAAGAGTTCAGAGAATGTTTAAAGCAATCAGTTTTGATTAGTATAGCTTAACTGAACTTTTTATTGACTCCGATATCTGTACAATACAGTAAAAAGAGGATAAAGAGTAGGTAGTTTACTATTTATGGTATATCATTAGCAAACTATTAGATAATGAAATGTGTTAAGAACAATGTCAACTGCGATGTCTCTTTTTTAATAGTGAAGGGAAAGAGAAAATCAGAGTTACTTACTATGTCAGATTTTAATTTTAGAGATGTAGGCAGTTCTGAACTTATTAGACGAATAATAAGTAAATAGACGAATCAAGAGAAATTCATATTATCTTAATTCAGGTAGAAGTAGAGCAAATGTAACAATTACCAGAGAATAAAGTGAGATCCTGCCGGTAAACAGGACATTGACAGAGTTTTCAAGGAGCGTTAAGCGACTGGCGTCATCCGTTCAACTGCTTGGATCGCTAGACTCATGGGTACCGCAAGAATACTAATATTAGGAGGATTGAATATTACTAGAAGGATTACAGAGGTGAGGATATTGTTTATATAGGTTGTACAACTATTTTTTCTGTCTGTCCATCTTAATAATTTATTGTATTGTATTTATATGTATTAATTTCATATTTATTTTATTGTCTAGATTTTTTCCCAAAATTTTAAAATTTAATAAATTAAAGATCAAATTCAGTCATAGAGCTGAATTGGAGTACAAAATATTTATTTTGAAGTAACTGACATGACTGCTTCTACGAAATTATCAGAACTTTGATTTCTGTATAGATAGATCGTAGAAAATCGCTATAAAATCCAGAACGATGGGATTAATGGTAAATAAATAAAGAAATTATTACTACAAATCATAGTCTATTTAAGTATACACACTATACTTTTTGCTCTAAAATCTTAAGAGCTGAAGCTAAATTTTTGTACATAAGGTAGAGCCAAAGAAAAATAACCATCAATATAAACCGATTTAGAGCATATTTTCATTTGCATGATAAATTTTTTATGCAACGACACACCATTGGTATAAACACATGACTCCTATCTTCGAAGGAAGGTCATCTGGAATTAAAAGGGAGAGATAGAAGCCTGAGAAAACCAGAGTTCTATGCTAGAGATGAATGTAGTAAATAAGAACTTTAAAAAGTTTGATGATGAGAACTTTATGGAGCTAGAATTGGTTAAAATGAATTAGTGATTTTAAAAAGTTAAATATTTAGAAGCTTAGAGAGTTTAATACAGAATTCAAGAGATTGAAGAAATCAAATGGTGCTCTGATTGATTTAGAGCTTATTTTATCGCGTATTAGACTTTGCCAAACATCATTAGCCTATTTAGAGAAATTTCAAAGGATGCATTATGTATAGAGCTTTCTTGAATTATACACAATTTACTACGTAAAAATCTTCTGTTTTATGTCATAACAGACTAAAGAGCAAAGTATATCAAAGAATGTATTTTAGAAGTACCTAGAAGAGAGTTTTTGACTTTCCTACCACATCATAGAGCTTAATAAATGAGAAATGTTAGGGACCAGTAGAATTTATTAATATCCCACAGAAAATTAGAGTTCTAATGCTTAAACAAAATTTACCTCAGGGTATTTAGAATCTGTAAACGCAATTGTGCATCAAGGTGTTAAATGTTCATGCTTATGATCATAATAAATCTTAACATAAAGGGATTAACTCGCTAAAAAATTTTCTCCAAAAGCAATTTTTTATTTTTTATTATTATGATCTAAGAAAAACATTTTGATTTTCAATGTGAAGGTGTAAAATTAACGAGCTAGATGCTTTGGCATCTCGATCCCAGAAAACTTATAGAGTTTAAAAAAATTACATTGAAAGAGAAAACTGTTTATAAAGACATACATAGAAATAGAAAACCAAGCCATAAGAGTATTAGATAGAAATTAATAGAGAAAAAAAATATAGTAAAATTAATATTCATCATAGCTTCTGATGTATAAAAGAGTATACTCAATGAGTGAATTATAGTGAAGTGAAAATAAAAAAAGGGAAATGTTAAAATAAAAGTTAATTTTGAATCTTGATAAGAAAAAAAAAAGAAACAAGTTTTTACTACACGTAAACTGAGGAAGCAATAAGTTTCATGAACAATCACAGAAACATCTATACGTATATTAGGTTTGGAGGAAGAAAAGAGAAACTTAAGAACTGATAATCATTTATGAATTATTCTGCGATCGGAGAAGAGGATGAAGTAAATTAGTTAGAGATTTTAGAACTGCCATGACCTAATGGAGAATGTTCATTTTAACAATAAAAAAATGGGATTTTTAATATTTATGAGCCTTACTGGAGTAGAGCCTGCAGAGTACGTGAGCCGTCTCATTCTCTCCTTGGCAGCTAAAGTATATAATGTGCTGCACTGTTTAAGTGTCAAGTGATAATTGAGCACACTGCATATCAGAAATTCACTTGGAAGACATACTTTAAAATAAATTGAGAAGCAAGTTGAAATCGAAAAAGAAGCTGTGTCAATTTGAAGAGCAACAAACTATAGAGTGCCTAGTGAACATAGAGATTAAATTTAATTTCAACTCGTTCTGGAAAATACTTTTGAGACATAAATAGTTGTAAAAATATCAGGACGTATAAAAATGCACATTAGAGTTTTTACTCCAAATTACAAGAGCTACTGTTGATAAAATGTTAAAAGAAAAGTTTGATATTATTTAAGAGATCAAGTTAGACTTCAAGCGTATATATATTTGAATTAAATGGGAGTGACGTTAATCTAAAAGATGTACAAAATAATACATAACTTGCCTTATACTGCATATATATGATGGATCAGAAAAAAATAACTTTAGAAATGTTATTTTATTATTTCATGAGGTGTTAGTAAGGAAAGTGTACTTTGAACAGAGCCAAAAATCGTTCACTACTGTTAAACGTATTAGAATTTATTAGAAAAAAACTATTCAAAAATATCAAAGTTAAGGATGAAAGAGGAAATTTGAACAATATTTAGAGCATACACACTCGAGTACTTAAAACAAAAAGAATGACAAAATTTTGTCTGGGGTTTTTAATATTTTTTCTGTATTCTACATCATCTGAGCTTTAAGCTTCAAAAAAAAGTTTTTGATTACCTCTTTTCCTTCGTAAGATATTAGGTTTCTGACACTTAAAATCTCAAATAGCCCACTGTATGCCGCTTGGCTGATGCAGTCTCGTAGAGACGGCTCTCGTGTACAAACTAAACAGCAGTACACATTGGGATACTATGAATCTATATGTACAAGAGTTTTATGACACGCCGTGCTCTAAGTGCGATTTTAGGACACGCTGTGCAAAAAGAAGCGTTCTCCTCGTGCGAACTTTTCACCCTCGCTTCGCTCGGGCGCAAACGTCCACACGAGAAGAAAACTAGTTTATAACACTTGTATCGAAAAGTACTATTACGTTAAATCGAAGTGTTTTGTAGAAGTACGGGTAATTAAAATATAAAGTGTTATTGGGTTATTGGGTAATTGATTGATCAAAATATTGGTCTTAATTCAACTTTGTGTCCTACTCGGTGCATATAGTTTTTAATACTGTTGCTACATTTAAATTTTATTGTCAACATTAAGAAAATAGGATAGAATGTTTAATGGAAACGAATTATTATAAAGTTCTGGTTTGTATTGTTAAAGTATGAAGATTATTAATCAAGTTCTATAGTCATATTGAAGTATCAATTCCTAAAAATTCCTCTTTTAAAATGATTTAGTACATTAGTATGTATTGTTGGAAAATATAGTAGAACTAACATTTGAAAGTTTTATTTTTGCAAAGAAGCAAGTAATTTTGTGGTGTAAGTAATTCGGGATCAAGCTGGGACCTATGACATGGCTAAACATTTACAGACGCAACACAATTAAGTCGGTATATAAAGCAAAACAGTGCAATAGCAACACCTAATGTGTACAGATTCCAGTGGATAACTATAGTTAAGTATATTTTGTGAGAAGTTAGTTAAGTATAACTATAGTTAAGTATAGTTTATGACTAAGTCTATTTCTATGTGACTATAGTGCATGAATGTACATAAAACAATTTTGAAATTTTTTACTATGAATGCGTATAGATTAGAATTCTTTTTCAATGTAGCAACAGTATTAAAACTAATGTTTACCTTGAAAAACAAGTGAAATAGACTCGTTGATTCTTCTAGGAACTAAATAATCGTTTAGGACTTCTGGACTTTCCGAGAAACCCTGTAGTAAGTATATACTACAAAAAGTGATTTAATATTACAAACATGATTATGTTTATGGCTTTGGGGCATATCTCAATAAAATTTATTTACTTGGGAAGTTTAACTGTTATTATCCATTAAAAACTGTACAGGTTAAGTCAGGATGCCCTTTTTATTTTTCGTTGACTATTATACATAAGTATTTACTGTATTTTTTTAACTATTGTAAAACAATAAGAATTCTTACTTACAATCAATAGTTACTATTTAATTCAAACTTTTTTATGAATTATCCATGCACGCGTTCCTTATAAGTCTTAAAAATTTTAAAATAGAAAACTTTATAAGTGCTTTTTTTTAAAAATTTGAATTTAGCTGTTTTCTATTTTTAACACGGTAAATTCACGTTATTCCTGTTTTGAAAAAAGGAAACTAAAGCTTCCCTTTTTAAAAATAATTTCTATAATTTTCTTTTTTACAAGTAGTAAATTAGCGTTTTTCTTATTTTGACAAGAAGAAACTAAAGTGTTCCCTTTTAAAAAGAGAAATTTGGAAGATTTTCTATTTTGAAAATAGGCATTTCGAAAAGTTCCTGTTGCCAGCTTCAAATTTTTCCTATTTTGGTATTAGAGTGCATGCCCCAGCTAATCGAAAATCTATGAAAATCGGAAAAAGTGAAAAAAATGGTTATGAATGGTCGCTGAATCACAATCAGAAAAGTTGCTGATGATGTTGGCATATCGATCAGTCGTTTATGTGAAGTGATCCTTAACAAATTTCCGGATTTGTGGAGAACCGATTCTTAGCTTTTGCACCACGATAATGCACCAGCTCACACTTGATTGCTTGTTCATGAACTTTTGTCCAAAACCAATGCTGTAACGATACCCCAGCCTCCATATTCGCCAGTCACGCCTACGGATGACTATTTCCTATTTTCCAAAATACAAATAACCTGGAAGGACCATCGTTTTACAGGCGAAGATGACATTGAAGTAGTTGTATCCCAAAATTTTAAAATACTTGAAAATGTTGTATTCCTCAGTGTAATAAACCGTAATCGTCGCTATCTTAATGTATGATACTTTCACATACGAGAGGTATATTGCAGATTTTTTTTTTGATTTTTTCCTTATTTATTTATCGAGATATCGCATAAACAAAAAACAAACACTCATTGTAATAAAAAAAATTCAATCGTCATCCAATATTAATAAACAACGACTAGTTTCTATCTCTATCTAAAAAAGCTGCTAACTTAGCGATTTGATTTTTTTAAAAAGGCCTTATAATTGTTGTACATGCATTTGTTTCTGAAATTTTTTTAGATAGTAACATTTTTCCCGACAAAGAGTGTTAACTTTTTCAGTAACATGATATACTGTTGAAGAAATCAGGAAAAATCTGAAAAAAATCTACAATATACTGTATCTATGTGACAGTACCGTACATTTAAATAACAACAATCACTTGTTATTTGACTGAAAAACATATGTTTTTTATCGTCTACGATTTTGGGGATATAACTACCTATATGATCATAGAATGCTTGGTTTTTCAATTCATGTACTTTGTTACGACTGTACAAAATTAATGTTTTGTTTAAAAAGCCAACCATATGTCATTAATAAATTTTAAAATATATAATAACAATGTATAGTTACATCATAGATTGCTGATCAACTGTCAGAATGTATCTATTAACCGGCCGTTATAAAAAAACCACATCATATAGCAATGTACAATACTGATTAAATACTAAGAAAATAATAATAAAACATGTCGATATCAAAGGGGTGGAAACTATTTGTACATATCGAATGTGCATTTATTTATCATAGGTCTATTATTTAAAAGATTAATGGTAGCTACAACTGTAAACTGAATAGTGAGTTTTTTGTAGCGAATATACAGACAATGATTTTAGTGCACATCATCGACACAAAGTATTGAAAACTATACCTTGGTGATTCAGAATAAATGCAAAATGGACATAAAGTGAATCAGAATTTACAATAGTTATTATTTATAAGTGCACAAATGCGAAAAAATCGGTTGTATTACATTTCTGAAGACTACTAAACTACATGTTTTTTTTTCAACCACTTATATTGTATGCAAAATTATCTACAACTTCACTTGCGTAAAGTGGCAGTAATTGGAACAGTGTCAGTAATACCCACATACCCACCACCTCAAATAAGGACAAATAACTAAGAAAATAGAGGAGAAGCGGAACTCTTGAGTCGGATCAGAGAGTATAGGAGAAGAAGATTTGGGACTCTCGAGACTGGCAGACGTGCCTCCAAATCACCGCGCAATCCTCTTCCCTTTTGCTCTTCCCTCGGTCTTAACTAATAATAGTTCAAAAGCACACACAGTGTAGTACTGCGAGACAAAAAAATAGTGCAAGGACAAAAAAAAAATTTGTTCAATCTAAGTGACCAGAAAAGTTAAAAAGACAACGCAAAGTCAAGCCAGCGAGAGACTTCTAGGACAAAGGAGAGACACATAGCACACCGGAGGTCGGACTCCAACGCCTATCCCGAGAGAAAACAGAGAAGCTTAAGAAGATTGACATCTGGATCTAGAGGAAAAAAAATGCTCAGTCCTAATAGCAATTTGGATAGCTTCCACCTGATAAGTACATTAAAATACAGAAATCTTTTACGTACAAACAGATACATATTTCACGACCCCTAGGAAAGTAAAGGAAAAAGGTACTTGATTATATATTTCTTTCATATTAATAGCATAACTACACAAAACAAATGATAAATATTAACGAAGTACATGCATGCTAAAATTAGATGACGTAAAAATAAAACGGTAAAATGAACCTAAATTAATATGATGAAAAAACTCTTTTAACTAGAAAAAAAATGTGTAATAGCAACATACACTGACACCTTTTTTTTCGCTCGACCCTCACTATATAAAAAGTGACGCACATGAGTAAGCGTAACTTATTTACAATATAACTACCCAATCACATTAGAAACAAATTTAGCAAGTAGAACATAATTTTGTTCCCACAACCGCCAGAATATTTATTGTAAATTTCCGACCACTTGCAATAGACAACTTTTAATTTGAAATCATATTCATACTTCACGAAACAAATAGATAATTAATAATAGTAATAATAATGTACCTAATAAATAAAAAATGGAAGAAGACAAAAGAAATTCAAAACAAAAACGATTGCATGATTGTCAAACCCATAAAATTAGACCCTATATAGGAAGCGTAAAGTAGAATAACAAAAGTGAATTCTGTCACTATCTGACACGACGAGAAAAAAAAAGAGAACAAAGAATAATTCACTCTCAGTACCGAACCAAAACATTTTTCACTCACTCTCTTGAAAACGCAAACAGAAAATACCCAGCAAATTATAAGCGAACTCTAGCCAACATCTTATATAGTATACATCCGGGGCACTTGAAAAATCTTGCGGGCAACTAAATCAGTACGAAATTGAGATTGTTGCTAAAAAAAAAAAATAACACGAAAACGAACTCTAACTGACGATATCCAATTGATACTTAATACAAGCGGTTGAGGCAGCATAAAGATCAGAATTTGACCCTGCAAAGAAAAAAAAAGGTGAAAAAAATAATACACTCTAAATATAAATCTTGAAACCATCACAGTCTTACGCCCGAAATCAGACACAAGGAAACGCAACACCGAGTAACAATATCAGTCAAAGTAGGAACCACAATAATTAAAATAATTTTATAACACATCAATTTGTAGAAACATTAAACTTAAATTGGACGGATAACGACCATGCAGATACAAAAAATTAGCTGAGTCCACCTATACATAATATAATGAATGAAACACAGACGCGCTCTAAACAGACCGTTTTATCTAAATTAGGCCAATTAGCCAGCCATGTATCAATATTTGACGAAGACCCAGTCGAACTTTCTCTTTCTAAACAAATGGCAAGGACTGCAGCCAGACAGTAGGGCTACTTAATAAAAAAATTTTATGGGAACATTTCCTAACAGGCTAAAAGGCAGAGCAGTGGAGTTTATACTCCGTCCAGCACAATTTACGTCGATTAAGTAATTTTTGAGAGAACTTAAAAACAGGTACGCGAGCATTAGTAATACCGTCACACTTTTAACACAACTGAAAACGATCACACAACAAAAAAAAGAACATGTGTAGGATCTTACTGTGATTGCGTTTAATCGCTAAATAACAGGATAACAACACTTTATGACTCAAACCTGACTGATTTTCCCACTCAAAAGTTTGTACTAAAATACAGTGCCGAGAAAAAAGAAAATAAATAATTTTGGTATGGACTACGGGCCCCATATAACTACAATGTAACATGCCTTAGTTCTAGAACATTAAACAATGCGGTAGTAGTGACGATAACTACGAGTTGAACCTATATGGAGACGAATATAACAATCTTCTGACGCGACCACTTGTAAATACAGAAAATAAAAATACGCAAGGTACTGAAAATTCTCAACTGACTCGAGATGAAAAGAAAGAGCAGAACAAAAATTGCGCGTATTTTAAGCACAGAAATCACAACATAAACGAATGTCGCACGTGAGTGAGGGACGCAAAAAAAAAAAATCGTTACGAAATGTTAATCAGCATTACCAGAGAGAAGGTAGTTTAAATAATGCGCGAAACAATAACAATAAAAGATATAATAAATACCCACTAAACTGAAACAACCCTAACGATGGTTACGAAAAAATAATAATAGCACCCGCTACGGTTACAATAAGAATGAGGAAATTAGGCGAAACTACGAACAGCAAGATCGTCGATGCCCTAAAATAACGATAAAATACATGACTTAAACACGGAGACTTTTAACTTCCGAGACGCTCGTCGAAACCTTAAGGTGTCGAGCGTGACACGGAAGTAAGCAAAGATGTACGCAGTGCGCCCGCAAAGGAAGCAGAGCTGAAGTGCAGCGAACGGGAGTCACACAGAAAACTATACAGTAAACCATACCTTACAAATAAAGTAGGAATGAGTGAAAAAGCACAGTATAAAATGATACGGCCAGTGCATGACATGGGTAATACACGAAATAAACGGCTATCGCAACTTATATATATATATATATATATATATATATATATATATATATATATAATTTTGCCGAAATTTTTGCTGTCGACCCAAAGCCCCAGGTTAGGAAGAGACACAACCAACAAGACCGTTAAAAATCACTGCAGGAAGTGGAAATAAATAAATTAAGTACAATACTCACACCACCTTTAATATGCCTAGAAAGCCCACAAGCGCGATATTTTACGCCAATGCTTGTGCCGAAATATCTATTATAAAAACGAGTAGCCTTAAGAAGGACTCGTGTATTAATTTTAACGAGCGAATGCTTATAACCGGAGTGACACACGGAGCACGGTGCACGTCAGGAGCAGTAGAGGTTCTTCTAAATAGGATGATTAGCACTTTACACGTAGTCCCTGACGACTTCCCGATACAAGTAAAGGGACTCATTGGATGAGATCTATTAAAAAAACATGATAGCCACGTATGTACCAAGGAGAATATTATAACATTAAGTGGCACCTAAATACTTTTACATGAACCATAAACCTTTAAAATTCTCATTAAGTCGAGACATATCATTTTTGCGTGCGTAGAAGAATATAAAAATATACAAAGAGGATGGGTTTCACTGCAAGAATCAGAGAAAGGCATTTGCAACTTTTACTACAAACAACGATAACGGTAGAGTGTACGCCGAATGCATAAATATTACATATGGACCTATAAAAAGAATCTTGCCTCAAGTAGACTGACTAGTTGTAGTGTGAGACAATTTGCGGGACAAAGCCATATAGCGTCGATGGGGACGTCGGCGAAGGCCTACAGAAAGCAATGATAAAAGAGTCAGGTTTCAGATCGCTCTAAGGAATCATATGAATGAAGAGTTGACACGATTAGCAGACCAGGGGATAGTTGACTATTTCACGTCGCTGTATAGTTCTAACACATAGATAGTACCCAAGCAGGCGAGCCTAAACGGGGTGAAGAGATGAAGAGTGGTAACAGATTTAAGACTACTTATCGAAATCACAGTCGGTTCGTGTTACCCACTACCATTTTAAAGCAGTATCCTAAAACATCTCGCACATGCCCACTATGTAACTGTAGTGGACCTAAAAATGGGATTCTTTCAAATACAAATCGATAAAAAAGACGCTTATAAGACACCATTTTTCGGACCAGATGGCCACTACTACCACAAACGTATGCGGATGGGCTGCACTGACTGACCAAATACGTTCTTACGTGCGATAACACTAGCGCTACCAGGCCTAAAAGAACATGAACTAGAAGTATACATGGACGACATATTGCTGTTCGCAGCAGCATTGAAAGAACACTGAAGACAATTTAGAAGATAAGTTGAACGTTTGGAATTTCTCACGGGATATTTCCGTCGTTTTATTAAAAGTTACCGAAAAATAGCACAACGAATTTCGAAACTTTAACGAAACGGATCGGAATTTGAGTGGCAGAAAAGTCAACGAGAAGCATTTGATATTTTTTTAACGATCTGTGCAGCGAGCCTGTACTCTTAGCGTCAAACATAAATAATTTATTGATAGTTACAATGGATGAATCAGACTACGCGCTAGGTGCAATATTAAGTCGAGGAAAAAAAAGGCGAAGATGACCCTTGTGAATATGCAACCCGCTGCGTGAAAGGTAGCGAAATTCGCTACTTAACGTACGATAAAAAACTGCTTGCCATAGTCTATGCAACAAATCAATTTAGAGTATACCTATACGGACGGAAGTTTAAAGTAGTTACCGTCCACGAGCTTCTTAAACATTTCCACCCATCAAAAAAACTGGACCTGCGATTCTCAAGACTAAAAGTAGGGAAAGGAGAGAAAAACCTTGCATAGCCATGCAGGGAATTATACAAACTTATTAAAGAACAGAAAAAATTGGGATGTGCTTACGTGAACACTCCACTGGCGAGGATATACCAGATTCGCACACTACAGGGAAGATAAAATAATAAAAAGGACAGGAAAAATTTAAAAGAAATATCCGATTCAGGCAAGTCGGACAATAAGGTAAAAAAAAAAAAACCAAAGAAGTAACTCTTCACGCGAATATATGCCAAGCAACGACAGCGACGCGGACTCGAAGTCGGAATGGCCAGAGACAAAATTACCAAAATGAAACACTAAGAGTAGACAAAGCAAACAAAAAAGTAATCAACCACGTCGAATTTAAACACAAACTGCAAAGAAAAAGGAGATCCGGGGAATACAGCCGATTACGGCGAGCGAATTATATCGCATGGACCAATTAATGAAAAACTTGCATGCATACAAAAAGAAAAAAATATGCAAAAAAAGTTTAAATCCCAAGTACACCTTTTGTCAAAAGGGACGCCATGTAAAGGCAAACTTAGCAGCGAAAGCAGAGAAGAAAGAGAGTGGGTGAAAGAAACTCGGATCCAAGAGGAAATATGTGTAGCGTCAAGCAAACCCAACAAGATCAACGAGAAAGCAAAACTTTACGAGAGAAGACCATATGCGCGAGACAAAGACGAAATTCCGAGCAAAAAAGACAATAATCAGCGATGTTGAGTATAAGCGCAGCCGAACCGGGTTGATTACAGATGAACCGACGCCAATAAAGCGAACCGTGTAGTACGAGAACATACAACGAAAGAAAGAACGCACACAATATATCACAAGGCATACAGATACGAAAATGTCTAAAGAAAGGTTAGGGTCTAAACGAAAAAATTGACGCGATGCTCGATGACTTAATTAATAATTTTCATACAATGTTTTGGCTGGACATAAAATGCAAAGATTGTAGGGGAAAAGTAGGAGTTAAAATTGATGCGTGGGAAACTGATAGTACCTCAGATCGGCAACAAAACAAACATCCAGAGAATACAGTTAATGACCCACAGTCGACTAATTAGTCAAATAAATAGACCGGCTGAGGTAGTAAAGTTGATCCAAATGCTGATAATAATAGCATACAAACAGAACAAATGGAGTACCACAAAAAATTAGAAAATACACGCTGCAGAATTAATGAAATAAAATAGATTTTGAGACTCGAAAATGCGGACTGCACTGCGCGGAGTAGCAACAAAAATTTTTGCTAACGGACGTTCCTGACGACGGTGGTTGTCTTTTATATTGTTGAATCCTTCTTGATGGCTTAAAACTCTCAACAACAAAACTAAAAAGGGCCCCTTATAAATCAAAATGGATGCATAAAAGGAGCAACCCAAGGGAAATAGAAGAAATTTTTCGAAGCGATAACAATTTCGGGGGCGGTAAACGCGCTTTTATATATTCCTTAGAGTATAATAAAAATATTAATATATTTATTTTTTAACTACACTAAAAAATATTATTAATTCCATTTAATAGGAAATAAGGGCGGAAATTGTATACATGTATATTTAGAAAATTAACTCTACCAAGCTCTAATAAAGGGAAACCAAAATAAACAAAAGAAGCCTGACTACCGTGAAAGCTCGCAGGCGGTGCCAGAGAAGCACCCGTCAAGATGAAAAGAATTCGGACAAAATTCAAATGACGAAAAAAATCGACGAGGTAAAGGAGAATGAAAAAGATAGCGGAGGAAGCGACATTGGAAAGAAAACACATTAGGAACGCAGGTTGCCTGCACCTTACCACCCATCGCCACTGGAGCCTCTATCGGCACGCAACAGGCAGGGCTTATCCGATTTATCGCAAAAAAGCAACGGAGAGCGAGGCAATGACCTAAAAAAGGCCATCTTGCGGTATTGCCGGCCGTCCAGCGATATTAGGTCATAAAAGAATATCACGAATCTTCAGTTGCCAGACACAGAAACATGAACTAAACTTACAATGGAATCGCACAAGATTTTTACTAGAGAAATATGCGACTATATTTGAGGCAATTCTTACGTGGCTGTAAATCTTGTCAGCCCAAAAGCTTGTACGGGTAAAAACAAAAGAAGCAATGTCGATCACAGATACTCCGAGAAGGCCTTTCGAAAAAATATCAATTGATTTCTACGGACGTGTAAATAAACACTGAGACCACGGAAACACCCATATACTGACTATTTAAAACTGGTTAAAGAAATATATCGGCCTTGCTTCAGTCCAGAGAGCAAAAGCCAATGAAGCAATAAGGACGCTTACAAACAAATTCATAGTATGTTTTGGCACACTGGAAAAATTATAATCAGACGTAGGGATATACTTTATGAATAAATCAATGGACGAGTTTGTTAGATTGTCTAAAATTGACGAAATAAGAAGTACAGCATGTAATCTACAAATAACGGCGCTATGGAGAGGATGCACCACGTCCTCTGCGAATATCTAAAAACATATGTAGATAAAAAAGGCAAATGACACCCCATTTGTACCTTCTACCCATATTCTATCTAGCATATAATACGTCAGAGCATGAGAGTACCAGATACACGCCTTATGAACTACTTTTTGGACAGAAAGCTTGCATACCATCGAGCTTCAAGCGTCAACAAGCGTCAACGAGCTTTAAGATCCAACGTATGACAAGTTTTCCGAACAATTTGCCGAGTCAATAACGGAAATGCGCAATATAGCAGCTTTGGAACAGGTGCAAGCTCAATTCTGTTTAAAATACTAGTATGACAGAAAACTTAATACTAAGTTTTTCATGAATAAGGAGTCCGTGTTTGTCCTTAAAGAACCGTCGAAAGGCAAATACGGCACACAATATGAGAGACCTTACGAGATTGTTGGAGTCGATTATAAAACTCATAACGTAAAACTACAGAGAGGAGAAGTTAACGTTACTCATCTAGATAAAATAAAGTGTACTTGCATACTTAAAGCGCCTATACTAAATAAAAAAATAGCTTTTACTTCAATATTTAAAATAAATTCTCAAAAAAATTAGAAAATAGCCCTTAAAAATTTTATTTTTCTCGGCCCTCGGACGTGCAACAAAAGAAAATATTTTATATACTTAATATTTAATGTATGTAATTAATGAATGAGTGAATGAGATAAAAGTAAAAAATAATTACAATGTACAAAAAATAATAACAAATCCGTAACAATAATGAAGGAAATAAGAAACTTATAAACCTGGAATTTTTATATTCAACTTCATTCTTTTTCAAGTGCATCGCGAAAATAGAAAAGAAAGACAATCATTAAATTTTTATAATACAGCACAATGGCTGTACACTCAACATGTGGGACAATTGAATTATTTTACTATCAATGACTTTACGTTTGGCAACACTTTAATCATCTTGTTTGTTTACAAGATCATCTCTTGCATGAATTAATAGCATAGATTTAGAGCATTAAATTAAATAAATATGGTTGTCAAAAGACACAATGATATAATGCAAAAACAAAATCTAGTGATAATACCGCAATAAAAAAAACTGAATAAAAGATACATAGTTACGATATTGTCAAAAAAAACGTACTAATATCATTTTCCTTACGCATACAAAAAATTTCAATTATTTTTATAAAAAAAGTGTTATAATAAAAACAGGAAAAAGCAAAAGAAAATAAATAACATATGAGTTATCAAACACGAATAATATGTTTAAGGTATGTGGTAATCCTTACTCGACACAAATGTAAGTGTACTGAAAAAAGTTTCAGACGGAATCGCCTTGAAATATGGTGTCGCTGCTGTCAGGCACCTTCAGAGCGCGCTCGCCTATTTGCCTTGGGCCCCGCGAGCCGAGGCTTGAGACTTAAGCGTCGGCTCCTTTACTCGAGTCTCGGTGAATCTCCCTCAATATTTAGAGTCATATAGCCGGATGATTTAAGATTAAGAACGTAGTGTATATAGTCTATATATAGATAAAACTTTTAACGTTTATTCTCATCGTTAAACTTGAGTCGATATGGATTAGATTTTTTTTTAATACTCTAACCTTGATGAAAGAATCATTGCGCTTTTTTAAAGTTAGTAAGTTTAGAGGTTAGCTTCATTATTTTGGTGTTGTTTTTCACTAGTAATAGTTGTATATATACACGTGTATAGATATTGGAGTGCACGGAGATTCTTTTTCTGCTTTAGATGACAATTATTTGTGTAATATGTTGCGATATTTAGATTTTGTATAACAACTTAATTTTTTGAATAAATATAACTTTGAAAAAAGCATGATGTACGGTAAAAGTGTGCTCGCCCTCGCAAACGTTGAAAATCCATCTTTCGTAGAAATCCACGATGCATCTTCTGAAATTCAAAAAACTGATTCAACTGCTTCAAGTGAAACTATTGTTTAAGGTTATATACTGTACTGTTATTATTTCCATCATTATATATGTATATTTTGAAGTTGATGGTAATCGATATGCGATCGGAATGTTTATTGCCTTGGATACCGCTAAATATAAATAAATGATAGGACAAATCGAACGATTTATTCGTGCAAAAGATAACACATTTTTCACTTTAAAAATGTACGAACAAGTAACATTTACGTCTCACTACCGTGCTTATATAGTACAGCGGAATTCGTCTGAGGATTCAAGTAATAATTTTAAAAACATTTCTCCTGTTGATCCAGGAATTCACATTGAAAAAAATGGCCGCATGTATATAGCTTCTAAATGTGGACTGTAACTGTTACTCACAATATATTTAATTGTTAATTATTTTATTGTAATCTAAGTAATAAACTGTTTTTCATCAAATTATCGTCAGAAGTCATTTGAAGAAATCTACATATTATGGACATATATTTTTTATAATTCCTTGCAATATTGTATTAAATATACATCATTATAATTATAATAGACACTTTATACAGCAACATATATATTTTCGTTTCTATCATTGCGTTTAATCAATTACTTTTTGCATTCGGTACAACACAATTATGAATCCAGGAGTCCAGCATTGAATTAAAACTATTCAGATCGCTGGGGTCGCTGAGCTCCTGCTATTAGGGGTGTTTTTCCCATAGTCAACTAAGGGAGCTGATCCTATGCGGTCTCAAGCCTCGGCTCCCGGGGCCCAAGGCAAATAACCCTGACTCTCAGGCAAGCGCGCTCTGAAGGTGCCTGACAGCAGTCCCACCGTATTTCAAGGCAATTCCGTCTGAAACTTTTTTCAGTGTGGTAGACTCAAAAGGAAGTATGGAATGCAAAAATTTAGATTACGAAAGATTATTTATTACTTCGATTAACAGTCGTTATATCGCTATTTACAATATTGGAAAACAAATTTTTTTTCCCCATTAAGCACTCAGTTACTATAGTCCTTTACTTAGAATCCTTACAAACCAAACTAGTTACTTAAGTTACCTTTACCTTATTCTTCTAACTTCATATACGTTTGTGGCATTCCTCATCAACGAAGACAAACAATAATTTTTTTTTAGTGACAGTCAGAAAAATAGAATATCCTGTTAGGCCCAAATTTTATTTATTTTATTTTTAAAAAAATCTGGAACAGGAAAATGATTTTTAAATTGTTTCATATTAGCATTTTTTCCGAAGATTACAACAATAATATTTCTTAAACTTATGAGATAAATTTGTACCCAAATTTGAGTATTTTATAGTTGAAAAAATTCAAAAAGTATGACACGGTATTTTCTCAATTTTTTCCTTTTAGCATTTTTTAAAAATGATTCTGTCGCATTATAGCTGTTGTCCAGAAATAGGCCCAAATAACGACGCAAACGTAAAAAATTGGAATTTTTCTTCTTTGATCACTACCTTAAATTATTAATTATTATTACATCTACATTTTCACAATTTTTAAGATCGTTGTACATAATGTATGAGTTAGACGGTAAAAATCATAATAGGACGAGTATTTTGGGAGTTTAAATAATGAGATTGTTTGATATCGAGCGGACTGTATGATAAGAGAAAAGGAGAGCGGCGCCGGATGAGCACAAAGCTCGTGGTAACTCCCGGTTGGGATAAGATCCTCAGATCCCG
>JAPYYV010010724.1:0-18904 GCA_030522625.1 Copidosoma aretas | reverse complement strand
CACGGCTGCTACGCATATCTATATTGCGATACGTGGTGTGAAAAATGCTGATAGAAGGTTAGGTGTCACTTTTTCCTATGTTTACCTTTTTCCGTGCAGAGCTACGTACACTGCTATACATTCTGCTACTCAGTTTCACTGGCACGCGTTCTCATGAGTACGCCCGGCGCTCTGTACGAGCGTGCTTTGTTTTCTCCGTGTATTTGATACACTACATTCCATAATATTTTTTTTTTTATTATTATTGTAGATTGCGTGCTATGGGACATACTGCACCGATGAATATATTTTTAAAGCAGGAAATTGATCGACTACAAATTGTAATTGGACTAGTAAGATCTACTCTTGAAAATTTGCTTCTTGCTATTGAAGGTGTTATTATCATGAATGAGGTAAGTATATTGACTCCCATATGTTCTCTACATATCTTTAAGGCTTGGCTTTACGTCTAAAACCGTTTATTTATAGCCACTGCACAATTAATTAATTGGAATTTTGCATAACAAAATTCTATTTAGTCCGTGACTTAAATAGCTAAAAAATATTGGATATGTATTTTTTTGTTTTTTTTGTTTTCTTATAAGAACCAAAACTAATGGAGATAGAGCACATGGAAGTTCAGAAGTGGGAAGTGATAACGTCACAGTGCACTAAAAGTTGTATAAAAATCATGTAAAAAATTCAGAAAAGAATAGTTTGCAAAAAGTACTGGGTATTTTTGAATTAAATCTCACGGATCGTTTTAAGACTACTAAAACTACAACCTGGGAATGTTTCGGACTTTTACATGTATTGTATCCAGTTATAAATTTTTTTGAAACTTTCTAATTTAGAGGTTTTTTGCACTTTGCGTAAAAACTGCTTAGCCAATTGACTTTCATCTGGTCTCATTAGGTCCGTTCTTTAATGCGCACATTTTTTACTGCAACAATTTTCCTCGTCTCACTTAAACTTTCTCGTCAATACGCAAAAACTGATTATTGTCTTTTTGAAATTGCGAAAGGTCGAAAAAGATTTTTTCGCAATTTAAAGTAATGTTTTCAGTCACACGAGAAAAATTGCTACTATAAAAAATGTGCGCAATACAAAAACGAACAAAATGAGCCTCTGTGGAACTTAATTAGCTCAGCAGTTTTTTCACACAGTGCAAAAAACCTCTAAACTAGCCTATTTAAAAAAAAATGTTTAACTCCAGATGAAACACACGTGAATGACTGAAATTTTTCCAGGTTGTAGTGTTAATAGTCCTAAATCTATCCTCAGAATATTATTTAAAAACATCTAGTAGCTTCTGCAAACCATTGATTTCTGAATTTTGTACATGATTTTTGTACAGCTGTTGGTGCACTGTGACGTCATCACTTATAACTCCTAAACTTCCATGTGTTCTATCTCCGTTAGTTCTTGTTTAAGAAAAAAAAAATAAAAAAATACGTGTCTCATATTTTTCGAGTATTTACCTGACTGACCCAATGGAATTTTTCATGCAAGATCCCATTTTGTTAGTAACACAGTGATGACTTGTTTTCCATATACTTTTTTAAATTGATTCTCTAGGCGGTGCCTCGGCAAAATTTTGTAAAGGTGTAAAACAAAATGACAAGTGTCATTCTGAATTATAAAATTGTATCTGTCATATGGAAAGGAATCGAGGTGCAAGAGAGACGGCTAATGAGAACTTACTTGGCTGCTATAGGGTAGCTTCCGAGAAGAAGGGACTGGTAGATCTGCTTAGCAGGGAGAAGAAAGAGTAGCACTGTGCAGTCTATAAATAGCTGCGTAGTTAGCACGATGCTGCATTATATACATAGTTTTAGTCTCTAATCTCGAATGATTCCGTGGTTATGACTATCAAGTGTATTAAGACATTTCGCAAACAATAAGCCTGAAGAAATCTTGATTTGAGCATACAGGTCAGATAAAAGTTCTGGTAATTTTTTTTAGTAACAACCAGTATAAGGCAAGTTTAGGAAGCGGAGGAATATTAAGAAGCATACTAAATAGACCACTAAATTTTCATTCGAACTGTATGCAAGAATATGACAATTTTTTGCTAAGCCAGTCCAAGCTTGAATTATATCCTACAGATAAAAAATAGATTACGATCAAACAATTTCATTTAGTACTTAAAAAATTAAATAATAAAACTTAAAAAGAAAGATCTAGTACTATATAAGAGTTTACAGATGCTTTTTTAGAAGAGTTTTGATCCACCATTTGTTTTAAACTGCAGATGCTCTAAATGTCAAAATCGTTCTTTCTCTTTCAAGCAATAGATTAAAGATTTCACAAACTATGCATGAGGTAATTAATAGTTGAACTGATTCAAGTACGAGCATAACTAATTTATTGAGTCATCAAATATTTTGTACTATAATAATGTTTTGAAATATTTTGATTCTTGAATGTCAATTTTTTAGAAATTCTAAATGATTATGAAATTTTCTGAAAAATTAGGTACTTTGATGATTAAAAAATGAAAGGCATTTGTTTCAATTTGCTAAAATACATTTGTATCTGAGTAGGTATGTCTGTACGTAATGATTTATATCTCTGAATTTCCTTGACCAATCGTGATGAAATATGGTGTACTTTTTTTTACTTATATGCTCATCACCGCTAAACATTTTTATTTCATTGAATCAGCTTTGTTCTAGAACTTCTCGAGTTGAAAATGCATTAAAAAAAAAGATTTTCAAACATCGTTGTTTCACGATATTATAGATTAAAAAATATTGGAGATCATTAAATTTTTAGCAAAGTTATTTATCTAAAAAAAGAAAAAAAAAGAAAACATTGCTGCCGATTGATCGGAACAAAGCTTTTCAGTCTATTACTTCGCTGTATTTATTTTCTTAATTGCTACATCTATTTAAGATACAATTTTCACTTTGATCATGAAAATTTAAGTTAAACATAACCTATGATATTCATAACATTTTTACTGCTCTAGTATAAATCAACAAAAGCATTACTGCTACATGACTGTCTATATACATACGCACTCATAAACGCACACTTACATTTTAAAACGGGTTTTTGGTAATTAATGAATGGATCACTTATATTTTTTGTCGTAAAATACCGTATGACAACGATAAGTAGGTAATAATTAAACTTTTTAAAAACAACAAATTTCGATCATTATGAAATTTAAAATAAAATATCACTTATTTTATGTATACTTTCTGAATACCAAACATACACCCACTTCCGAATGATCAAATGGACAATCTTATGCAGATACAATAAATAAATTCAAACAACAAATGTGATTATATTTGTAATAGAATTATCATACTTTATGACAAGTAATTTTTATTAATAACGATGACTATGCGACAGTGTTAATAAAAATGTATCAAGACTTAAAAATAAAATTTTAATGATTTTTGTGATGCAGCATTAAAAATATTCGCGGAACAGCGTCTCTAGCTTTTCAGTTAAGTACAAATGATGATCAACTTGCTAGTCATTTTATATTGTCCTCAATACTTTCTGATGTATGATTTTAGTATAAAAATTTTTAGGATGTATTAAATATTTATTGTATTCAACAACTATAGACACGGTTTTAGCTGAATGAATCTCACGGTATATGTAAAGCAAAAGCCTTTGTGAATAATAATATCAATTCCTAGTATATATTTCCCAATTTGTGTGTGTAATGGAGATAAAATATATAATCTAAATATCGCAAAATACTTATAGGTCAAATAAATGAATAAAGTAACAAATTGTTCAAAGAATTATATCTTTTTTTATGCGATTGTATTAAAGTTAAAGATATTTTTGTGACCAATGTATATAGTAACATGATTCTTTTAATAAGAAAAGTACATACTTGTAAAACACAAATACAAGGCATAGAAAAATATTATTATAAACTTACTTGCCACAATAGTACCTATTTTAAGAGTTTTGTTTTTTTTAAAACCCAACTCAAGGAAAGTATTTTTTAATTACAAACTATATTTTTTTTACATTCATATCCAAAATGAACACATTTCTGCTTTGTTTTATTTAATCAATCAAATTAAATGCGATTAGCAACATATCTGTCATTTTCTGAGTAGAAGTATAAATAATTTTTTGTGTATGTGACTATATAATTAATGTTTATAATTCAATACAATTAAATATGTTCAAACCAAATTATTTCGCATGAAAACCAAACGTTTTTAAAACACGTTGTTAATAGAGATATATTTTTTCCATGTAAAATATATTAACATTTTTTGCTGCTTCTAGCCATGATAACCTCTTATAAATTAAATTATTAACTACAACCCACTTGTTCTCTTGACATAAGACATTACTATTCACCGTATGAATTTATACCCCATACTTTTCTGTAATATAGCACTTATAGCATTGTAATCAATTTTATTCAACGTTATGGTCGATTGAGGTACATTGATAATTTTAAAATTACATATAAGTTTTTTTTTTCGTCAGTATGGTCAAACACTAACTTTAAAAGTACTATTGTATTTTTATACAAACATAAATCTTTTTGAGCCTGTTGCAGTGCATCGATTATCCCAGAATAATGTTATTTCTTGCAAATATCCTATATTGTGATCGATGATTTCTTGTAGAGAATAAGCATGTAGTCCTTCAGGTAGAGTGAGCGGTATTATACAATCATTCAGTAAATCATTGCTGATTCTTTAGTCACAACCAGAGCCTCTTGTTACTATACTAAATTCATATGTAAGAGCAGTTTGAAAACATTCCAATTTTAGAGCGGTAGACAATTAAACGCACAGATAATTTAGAAAAAAGTAAAAATATTCAAGCTGCTCTCGTGCAATGGTTTTACAAACAATGCGGAGCTTGCATAAATAAATAAATCGATCGAGCAGTATCAGTAATAACAACTTAAGTTTACAGACCAATCCGAGGTCATCCAGGGGGTACAAAAATTAGTAAACATCGTAAAAATCGGTTTTTTGCGATTTGCGCGAAAACCGTGGAAATTAAAAAAAAAAAAGCAAAAAGACGCTATAAAAAAACAAATCAAAGCAAATTTGTTGAGCCCCTATCGGTTCAGCTGTTTTTGAATGAATTGCAAAATATCGCGTTTTTGGCCATTTTTTAAGTAGTGTACAACTCAAGTTGTATCGAATGTTAAGACTTAAAATTTTTATTCCATATGTCTTTTGTAGGTCCATACATATCCACCAAATTTTGAGAAGATCGGTTTAGAAAGAGACAGAAAACATAAAAATATCTATGTATAGGAAATGTGGCACATCTGTGAGGCAATATCGTCTGCTATCGCATTAAATATCTCACAATAATAGGGGTCGACGGTGGCGCAGCGGTAGAGTCGCAGATTCGGATAATAAGTGACGATAAAAGAATCATAAAAATTTTCAGTCAAGTCCACATTTTCCATGATAGAGCGAGCGCAAGCTTAGACTCCAAAGACGACTGCACAATGATTTGTTAGATAAAATATCTTCTAGATCAAGAAAACTATTTTCGCCTATTATTTTATATTTAGAAATATACTTTGTCAAGAGGTAAGATGATTCACCAATGTACTGCGCATCCATGTTTTCTTTCCAAAGTAACAAAACAGCTGGCATATAATCGTTTATACAAGTTTCATTTTAATTTAATAATAAGTCGTAAGACTTGCTAATGTTACTTGATTCTCTACAATCAGCAATAGAAGTTGAAATTTTCCTTAAAATTAAATGAGATATAATAGTAGGAGGAGGAAGGGGGGGTTGGTTCCAAAACGACATACATTTTTCAAACGTCTTTTGTGTTTTTTCTGGCGCATGCAATAGCTGTTATGTTTATGATGTGTCATAACTCTGTGATGCAATCGTGACGATATTCTTTTATCTGCTGTTTTATATGTAATTTACTTTCGAATAAAATTTTGTATCTTTCCGTTCGATGATTTTCCAGAAATGGATTGTTGGTACATCTTTAATGCGAAATAAACAGTGATGATAGGATAGTCCTTTTCTTTGATATTCCAATCTCTAAAAATAAGAACTACTTTTCCAATAGGATTTTCCGAAGAAATGGTGCAAGCTAAAATAGCTTTGATTCTTTTTTTAATCTCGCAGTAGATACGGGAATGTTAACTATTGATTCTGTAGTTGAATGTTTATTTTTTTCCCAACCATTAACTTTTTTAATATATTCACTTAAATCAGACCAATTCTATTTACCTGGACTGAGAGTAATAAAAATTGTAGCAGTGCGATATTTGTCTATCATGCAATCCAAATTACTGAGAGGTTTCCTCCAAAATGATTTTGTTCCTTGTAATCGAGAGAAAATTGTATTTAAATTGGACACTAATTAATCTTTTTCCAATTATTGTAATAATTTACCAGTGCTACATTCACAGCATAGATTGATAATATTCAATTTATTGAAAATTCCTGCACTTATCTGACTGACATTGTTATTAGAGTGAGAACTTCTTCAGGCGGGCCCTGGTTGGTGACCAAAACAGCAAAAACGTACTTACGTGCGTACAAAAGTACATACCTATATATACTGCAACTCCGGTGTTAAGCAACATAAGTTGATCTGTGACCGATCGAGTCTCACTATTCACCTTAAGATTCTGCCAGACATACATAGTCAATGTGTAGTATTGTGCATAATGCATGCCATGTGTGTAGTGTGTGTGTGTGTGTGTTTGTGTATGTAGCTTGTATGTGAGTATGCTTGTATGTGTGTGTGTATTGTTTGAATGTGATAGTGTTCGTGGATGTGTGTGTAAATAACACGCACATAAAATGACTTGTTAGTAAAGTAAACAATTAACAACAAATTATGGCATGCTCGGCAGATCGATGCAGATGCCTAATATTTATTCAAAAGGTTATGATTACTTAGCCTCAAAATATTCACAAGTATGCAATATCTTAGACAGAAGACCAGATGGACAGAAAAAAACTATATTTATGAGTTTTCTGAAGGGGAAAAAAAAACATTGTAGCGCACGATGGTGAGGTGTTGGTTTATGTAAAAAATAACTTTGACTTATGACAAGTTGGCTATAAATTCATCTAATAGAAATTACTGATTGCAGCTTAATGATTGCATTTTCAAAACATTGTTGTACATATGCATAAATTAATAAAGAAAACAAATTTTTTAGCAGCCCTTGGGCTGAGTCATACATCACCGAGACCATAGTTACGTTGTACATATTCTACGCCGGAGCTCTACTCTGGCCGTGTAGTCATTTATAGCTTATGTAGTGCAGTGTATTTACATTCATGTATATACATGTGTACATGTATATAACATACATATGAGCGTGTATGCGTGCGAGTGTGTGTAATTTAAATAAAAAATTGTATTCACTCATAAATTCTGGCTCTCTCTTTTAATACATACATATTTAGCATATCTTCTAAGTTCTTACTTCTGCGGCGTGTCACATGTATCGTACCCTATTTATTTATACAGTATATAGAATAAATGTTAAATATGAAGTTTGAAGTAAAGATGTTTAGAAGTAAAACTACATTTCGACTAATTAAAATCTGTCAATTTTGTAACCCTATTCTCGCTCTAACCATTGATTCCAAAAAGATATATATACAAGAAAAATATTTTTAAGGCAAATCTTCACTACGCACATCCATAGTATTTGCATGTATTCGTAACATTTGACAAAATATTGTGTCTGGTGCATTGATTTTTGAAGTTATACTTCTACAAGCGCGTTATGCAGGGGAGTAAATCAATCCCACTCACCCTCAATCACACACTCTCTCTCCCCCTCCCAAAAACAAGCAATGAAAGCAAATTTTATATACAAAAAAAAAAAAAAAACTTTTTCCTTGAGATTTGAACTCACGACCTCTTGCATACAAGCCAAGCATCGTATCCATTTAGCCACGAGCTATCTGTTTAAGGCAAAAACTGTCACTGCCTTTTATATTGTGGTTCACAATTTATGTTTAGTTTAAATTTTCATTCACTGCTGATTAATTAATTTCTTTTTAAATATTCGAATAAAAATATACAATGATAAATTATTCATCAAATTAAATAATGTTTTTTAAAACTTTGGGAGCAAGTTTCACATTAATATATAATACACATATGAAAATACTAATGACTATATTTATTTAATTACAGTAAACCATTACCAAAAACTTTTTGCATGCTTGGCATATCGATGCAGACGTCCAATATTTATTCAACGGGTTGTTATTATGACTTAACCTCACACTATTTGAAAAAACGCGATATTTTGAAAAGAAAAAAAGATAGACCAAAAATAGCAACTTTTATAGGTTTTCTGAAGGGAAAGAAAATCATCGCGGAGCCCAAATAAAGAGGTGTTGGTTGATGTAAAACATTCTCCTTATTTTTCAGTATTTTGGGTGTATCTATACGGAATTAAGAGAGCTCGATGAGAAAGCAAGACAAACCCAGAACAACAAGTTTTAGAGGTTTCCCAAAGGGTAAATTAAGATACAGTCGGACAAATCGAGAGGTTTTAGTCGACAACTACAACGGATTACTAAATATCCTTATTTTAACGATAACTGTACCACTTTAGATACATAGAATTGGGTTACTTAAAATATCGTTTCGTAAAAGCTACATCTACATTTATATATTTTCTGCCAACGAAGTATAACTTCATGCTCAGGTGTCCAAATGTCCACTGACTTTTGTTCTTTATAATACAAAGGATAAATAAAGTATTGCTTATTTTCAGAATCGTACTAAGATTATGTAGTCAAGTTATCTTATACTATAATGGTATTCTGCGTAAGGTATTTATAAGTTTTATATAAGTTTAAATGATAACATCAGAATAAAGTGGACTCTAGCATTGAAGCCGTTGTAATGCATTTTACAGTTTGGTTAATGTCAACAATAACTTCTTAAATTATATTTCCTTCGGTTCAATTACTTATGACTAAAATAAATATTTTCTTACCTAGGGCAGAAAGTGCGGCAGAGCATTTTTGCCCTCGGGAGCTACTTTGTGCCCTCCTACTCACTCTCTGCTCTAGGGCCAAAAGTAATTAGCGGGCACAAAGTGCATTCACGTTAGAAAACTGCACTTTCTTCCAATCTACTATTCTTCATTAACCATAATGGCATCCGTAGTAAAGCTAATTTGCTTAACGTTTCTTCTAGTAGTAAAGGTGGATACAAATTTCTTTTTCCTACCTCGGGCTCTTTTGCAACTCTGGTACACTCTCGGTAGGAAAAACAGCGTCGTTGCTTCGCAAGCGCCCTCGGGCCCAGGGACCGCCCTGGAGAGATGCACATTAGTGACGAAAACTACTATTACTATTTCCTACCTCCGGCCCCTTTGGCACCCTAGTACACCCTCGGTAGGTAAAATAGTATTCTCCACGCATGTGCATTCGGCCAGGGCCGTCCCAACAGTCTCTCGGGCGTTGCTTCGCAAGCGCCCTTGGGCCCAGGGACTGCCCTGGAGAGATGCACGTTTGTAAAGAAAACTACCATTTTTTTACTTGATCTATTTTAACTCCATGAGATACATTTTATATATCACTGCACTCATTTTTACAATGGTTGAAGACGCTTGCGCCGGTTGCAACAAAATCTTTTTATAGGAAGCGTTTTTAACTATTGTAAAAATAAGTGCAGTGATAAATGAAAATGTATCTCATGGACTTAAAATAGATCAAGTAAAAGAGTAGTAGTTTTCTTTACAGATGTGCATCTCTCCAAGGCGGTCCCTGGGCCCGAGGGCGCTTGAGAAGCAAGATCGTATTCTATCTAGAGCTCCTGCAACAAAAAAGATTATTTTATATGCTTGTGGACATAAGCATGCAAGGTAGTGTTTTTTAGACGCATTGATGCAGTAATGATAAATCAGACCACTAATAAATTCTTCTGTTGTATTTAAGTACTTTTTTTTCCCCAATTATCAATTATTTTGGTGTTTTCTCTGATTCTAACGGCACATTTGTTTCATAAATATGTTTTTGTAAAGTTACACCATAATTTCTTGTTATACAAGACATTGCTGATCTTTTTGCATTTAGAGTACTTTTTTCCAAAATGTTTACATCGCATGATTTTAGAGCTTTATCTACCCTATTAATGGTTACATGTAAATTTGGTATTTTGTAAGTATATTACACAATCATCCGTAATTTTTGACAGTAAACAGATAAAAGTTTCAATTTTAAGGATTTAGAATCGCACAATAGTGGTCGCGTATATCAAATGACCTTATTTATATGAATTATTGATCGCAACAAAACGATAATCAACATTTTCTAAGAAACCATAAGCACTGGATTGACTTATATGTTGTAAGCATTTAAATAAGTTTTGACATTCTATAAGTATATAGGAATTATTAGAATAATTAGCATTACAATTATCATTACATTGCCAAACTTTTTTATTTATTGCTGATTTTTTTAACGGTAAAGTATTTTTAGATTATCCTTGTGTGTTCACAATAATATAATTAAATGAACAATTCTGGAAATTGTAAGCTGGTTCACTAAAATATGCTTTGGACGAAAATGTATTTTTAGATATTCTACATAATGCATTAAAAGCATATTCTACATTATCTTTATGTATTAATTTATCCTAAAATATAGTCAACTATTTTAATAATTAGTCTATGTAGGTAACATAGACTATTCTTTAACTATAAATTGTAGTCGTCCCAAACGTATATATACCTGTTGTAACTAATCTATCAGATTTAATTTGACGATCTAGTAAGAAGAGAGTTTTAAATTTTTCCATTATATCATAAACGCATCTTTGTTTGTCTTGTAATAAATTTTCTGCACTCTGTAACGCATCTTTTTATATTTTTGGTTAATTTTTGCAGCCAGTATTTTTTTACGTGTGCTCATAGCACTTTCAGTACGACGCCGTAAATTGTTTTCATACAGATTTTATTGCTGCTATTTTAAATCAAAAATTTTATTTTTGCTTTAGAAATAAAAGCTTTATTTCATTTGACGATATGATAATCTTTCTTTTTAATCGTTTTTCTATGTTTTTCATAAAAACGACGGTATTGGTTGATTTTCCATCATCTTCAGTATTTCAAGCATTTCCAGATAGTACTTTGTTGTCAGTACGAATAATTTTTTTTGTATGATTAACACTTATATCAGCTATATTAAAATTTTTAGCATACTGTCAGTAACCTCGTCTAATTTTTTTAAAAGTATCACATACGCATGATTAAAGTCATTCACCTCGGTTAATGGCACGACAGTTCCATTAATAATTTTATACAACAAATTTTTTTTTTAATGTATAACAGTAATGCCAATAATCTAAAGTATCTTCGTGATCCACTACAATGCTAAGTACTTTGTGGTATAATTTATTTATAATCGTGGGATAATACACTTTATTAATAGTTTAAAAGTGTTTACGTTCAAAGACAATATTATTTACATCATTCCATAAAAGTAACTGAAATACGGGTACTGTGTGTTCTTTTAGTAATCGCAGATTTTTCTGAATTGTACCAAAACACTCTACTTTTTTAAAAGATTGATTAATATTGCTCCAATTACTCAAGTTTAAGTCGATAATTTGTTGTAATGAGCATTCTTCCGATAAACTACATATAGGAAAACCAAGTATATAATTTTTAAATGTTTTAGTTAAATTCATACTACTGTAAACAACACAATTTTAAAATAAACTTACTTTGTGCATTAATAATAATTTAAGAGTATCAGATTTGTAACAACGATACACTAGAAATTCACATTGAAAACAATCAAGGTTTCTCCGTTCAATTTCTTTGGAATTGTAATATGTTGTAGATATTAAAAGAAATTAGAGACAAGTATTTTTTCTTATCGGCTGACAAACACTTTTAGGGGGTAAAAACCACCCATCAATTTACACCCAAAAAAACAGTTTTTTAACGATATCTCACGTTCTATAAAATATTTTCGAACATAACGGATTGAAAAATTTATGATACTTTAATATGCTAGTTTTCTAAGCTATTTGACTTGACAAGGCTGCAGCTCTTATTTTTTAAAGGATAAAATTGGTTATTGATAGAGGTTCTTCTTTTATTAAAAATCAGGAAATGATTGAAAAAAATTAAGAAAGTTTAATTTTATTGATGATTAAAGAAGTAAGTTAATGGGTTTCTAGATTCAGCAAGAAAATTGATCTTTGAGGGGTAAACCGCCCCTAATAATAAATTTCTCAAAGCAAGAATTTTTTCACACGTTCTCTAGAAAAATATCTTGTAAAGTCTCTAAAATAATGTAAAATACACAAGCAAAACTCCTTTTTTATTTATTGATATACACATGTAGGGGGTAGAAACTACCCTAAAAACTACTTGCCCAACCAGATTTTAAAAGGTATCTAACGTTCTAAATAACATAAGAGAACGATACAAATTAGAAAATGCAAGTTTCTGAAGTAATTTAAGCTGACAGGGTTACAACATCTATTTTTCAAGGGATAAAATTTGTTATTCTTTTAGATTTAGTAGTGATTGCAAATTAAAATGTGTTGTTACAAAAAAAACTGAAACGTAGGTTGACGTGTTTTCAAATTTTTCAAAATAATTTATTGTAAGGGGGTAAATCAGCCCAATAAAAAATGTATTAAATCATTCTCTTAATCAAAATTTTTTTCGTCAATATATGTTCTCATACATTTAGATATATGTACATATATATGCTAGTGCTGCTTCACCCCCCTGTGCGCTCCGCGCGTCAACCCCCCACACCAGAATACTGATACCTATAAAAACATTGAGCTGTAAGAAATTTCTATATTAATGATTTACAAAATTTAAAATAAAATTTTATCAGTTTAGTTATGCTATCCACAAAAGAAGACGTATTTAGTAGTGTAGCAAAGGGTGGGGTTTTATTTTAGACTTGTTTCGTGTAGTTCTCGACTAAGGTAACAGTGCTTAGATGGCTGGTAGTAAAAAATTTTAAAATACTGACCATGTTTCGGATACAATAAGCAATAATGCAATCATTTAAACTTTTTTAATAAACAATTCCCTTATCCTTTTAAAACAAAAAAATCAATGCAAGTTAAAAAATAAAACGAAAACAAAAATTAAAACTATTAAAAAACCAAAAAATTCTAGAAATACTAAAAAAAATGTTCAAAACGTACAAATGAATGTTTGTTGAATACTTAAATACCCAATAAAAAAATGGAAAACGAACTAATTGTAAAGAACAGTGAAAACAGTTTATCCGAAATCAACTATTTTGGATCGATGAGTTTCGAATTTCCCTTTTGTCGTGCTTTTTTGTGGAAAGAAAAAAGGAAAAAGTTGTAATGAAAAAAAGGAAAAATTATTTGACCTCTGTTAAGTGAGTTTGACAAACCTTTAAAAAACTCAATTTTCCATGGTAATAATTTTAGATACTTCATCAAATATTACAATAATATATTCTCTTTTGTATTATTTAATGCTAATATATTACACAAAAAGAAAAAAGCCATTTATAATTAAAAATTGCAGGGCCAAGTTTGTCCTACAACACCTAATAGTTAAAAAAGTATAGGAATTAGTAAACCTCATCCCAGTCAACTACATATATGTATATATTTTTTTTATATTATAGTGCCATACGTCCGGCTCCTTATGAGAAGGGCACTACTCAGGGCACTCAGCACTTAGGAGAGGGAAGGAAGAGGGATGGGAGGGCATAGGCACCAGGACTGAACTCCTGCACACCTTCTGCTCACGTTGCCCGCAATGACAGAAAAACAGTTAATCGATCCTTGAAGCCAACAGCAAAGGCGAAACGGCGAGACTCAAACGGCCATCCATCCAAGTACTAGCCGCGCCAAATGCTGCTGGACATCGTTGATCGACGGAACTACGATTCTACCATTGCGGTTTTATATATATATAAATGATGATGTTCATGCCATTGAGACAAGATTGGAATCAAATCAAAAATTAATTAAGGAACACTTGGACATTTCGACAAACTTTTTAAATAACAATACAAAATGTAAAAGTTATAAATTTTCACATCACATTAAAAAATTGGAAAAGTTACCTGAATACAAAATGTTTCTCTTATGTAGAAGCGGTGAACAAAATCATAAGTACAATAAAGCGGTTACAGCAGAATATGGTGCAATTATAGTTTCTAAAAACAAAATATTTGATGACTTTGACTTATGTGTTTCTCCTAGATACCTATCAGAAAATGTACCAACTTATACTTATTTAAATAAATTATCCAAATATTTTTTCCGATGGTATATCCTTCACTATCTCCTTCAGGTGAATTTGGTTGAAGTACACATTATTCAAAAAATTCAAAAGTGAAGACTCCAACAATTTTCATTCTATAATACTACTCGTATTGACCAAAAAATGGTTAATTTGGTCCGTTATTAAAAGCAGGAAAGTTGACGTAACAATTCTTTCTAAATGCTCTTATCATAATAGAGAGTAATAGAGTCAATTTTGTGAGAAATAATCAAAAAAATTTACGTACAGATAATTATCAAGGTTTATTAGGTCATGTTATAAAGAGTGCTTGAAATATTACACAAAATTTCGAAAAAAAAGACAAATTGGAAATCTTTTTTTTTTTCCTTTAACATACATAGGACGTCCATGTTTCATGTAACAGCCTTATCAAGATGGAATAGCAATTATGGAAAAATGCGGTAAAACGGATTTATTTATAACTGCGACATAAAATCATAAATGGAAGCAAATTTAAGATGTATTAATAAAATTTTTGTAAAACACATCATTAAATGATATACTAAATATAACAGTAAGTTTGTTTCATACAAAGCTAAAACTTATTTTAGATGATATAACAAAAAAGGAGTTATCAAAAAAATTATATCTTACGTTTATATTATGTTGTTTTAAAAAAGAGGTCTAGCACATGCTCATATCTTAGTTAATTGCATCCAGATAATAAAATAATAATACCTGATGATATTCATATTATTTTATTCGCAGAAATTCCTTTAGACAATCAAAATCCAAAAAAATTACTAATCAAACACATGTTACATGTTCCTACTATTATTTATAGTACTCGCCTGAAACAAAATCATTGTATTTGTGAAAATAATTTTCCAAAATTTTGTTGTGATGATTAATCTATTTAAAAAATTGGGTATTCAGAATATAGAAGAATAAATAATATTTTGGAGTAAAATATATCCAGAATTAAAAATAGTAATTAATAATATTTTAGATAACAATTGTATGGTTGTACTATAAAATAAATTTTGATTACTTAAATGCAAATGTCACATAAACGTTGAATATTGTACTTCAATACAAAGCATATGATATTCTAATCACTACATTTGTATAGAAAATAAAAGAGCATTTTATTTAATACAAAAAGAGTCAATCCAAAAAAATGATGTTCATGATGAAATTAAACATTATATTGATGCACGATAATGATGTACAATAGGGACCTAATGGAGATCACAAGAACATTACATTTGTGGCAGAAGTCATTGTGTAATTAATTTACCTATTCATATTGAAAATGGAGAAAAAATTATTTTTGAAAAAGATAAGAATTATGATTCTTTAAATAATTACAAAACACAACTTACGGGATTAAGTTAAAAAAAAAAAATTGATAACTTTGCTAAAAATTTAAAACACGTAAATATTCCAGAAAATTATAAATTTGTTAAAATGAATAAAAAATAGGGAAAAAGACAACGTTTAAGGAAACATACTGCAATAGGTAGATTAAATGTTTTTTCCTTGAAAGATTGAGAAAGATTTTTTCTTGACTATTATTAAATAAAAAAAGGTTTGCACTTCTTTCGCAGATTTAAAAACAAATGAAGGTAAACTATACGAATCTTACAAAGAAACTGCAATAAGCATGGGTCTTATTGAATGTAATTCACAAGTTTGCAAATTATTAAGTCAGAAAATAAGTGTTCTAAGAATTTTAAATCACCTTCTTCAAAAAATATTTATTTAAATTTAGGAAAATATAGTGTGCCCCTAGTAGGAAAAATAGCGTTCGCCACTTATGTGCTTCTGACCAGGGGGATTCTAATGGTCCCTCGGGCATTGCTTCGCAAAAGCCCTCGGGCTCAGGGACCGCCCTGAAGAGATGCACATTTATGACGAAAACTACTATTTTACGAAACGTTGATTTTTTTTTAATTTCTAGACAACTGAAAATAGTATCAATGGAATGGACAGATATTGCATTAATTTTACTTTTTATAGGTATGACAATTCGTAAGACTTTTAAATTGCCGTTAGATTTAAGTAAAATTGAAAGTTTGTTCTTAAAATTTGAATGTGATAAAACAAAATTAAAAGTAGATTTATTACTTTAAAATTTCATTTATGCCTATAAATAAAATTTATCATAAATATTTACTCAATACATGTTTCATTGAAATAAATATCTACTTAACACTCATAAATTCTTGTTAATTTCTAGTTGAATTGAAATAAAATTATTTTTTTGAATGATTAACGTAATGTTGTGAAATAATTACATTGGCCATAATGAAGATTTATTATAATAAATTTCACGTGGTCAAATTCATAGCCTTTCATTTACGTAAACATATTTATAGTCTCATTTACTTTTATGCCGAACACTAAACCTCTTATTTACCACAAAGCTTAATATGCTTAAAAAAAGCTATTTACTTCTCAAAACTCAACAATTAATTCATATTGGAATGTAAACATGTATTTATATGTATATGTCAACCCCACTTGTTGCTCAATATCTCATTATGTTAGACTGCTATAGTTTGTTTTCAATAGCAGACAGTCCAATCTATAGTAAGAAGGAAGTGGCACATTAATAACACCTGCTTTTGCTGCCTATAAATAATGGCATATTTATTCATTAAATTACTTATTACTACTTTCACAGGTACCCAATTGAAGTTATTACGGCAGAAGAATGTTCCTTAGGTTTTCAACGTTCGTTTTATAAATTAACATTGAAATTCTGTGGATAGTCTGAACGTTTTTCAACAAATATTGGCCTATAGTTTCAATTTCATCAAAATCTTGCAGGTAAATCGGTATACGACAGTACTAGCTTGAGGATGTTGGAGCTCTCCAGGAAGAGTAGGCAGAGAGGGTAATCGTTCAAAAAAATTGTGTCATAGATAATCCTTCTGACCTTGGCAAAAAATTCTACTTTCTTTATAATGAAAATTTTTTTTTGTTGCACTTGCTAGCACCTATCGATTTATTAATAATGTGCTTTGAAAAAATTTATCGAATATAGTTCAACACATTTAGTTTCTCGTAGTTATCGTTAAAGATGTAAATAATTTTACTTAGAGAGATAAAAAATACAAAATCTACAGCATATTTAATCTAGTCTTCTTTTAAAAGAAGGGTGTTATACACTTTGAAAAATAAAAATTTTATTGAGTGTTCATTAAAGTACAAGGTCTCATGAAGCACTACACCGAGTTTCTGATCATAATTTAGCGTAGAACGGCTTCCAGAAGTGACTTACAATTAGTTAAATGCGATCGTACCATGTAAGAAAATGAGCCGAGATCACACGGTACTCGCTTGTATTTTTTTAGAGAGATTATTTCAAATAAATGATTGCTTTAGTAAATTCATTTGGAGTGATCTACTCCCATGAAATAAACTCTTTTGGAAAACCTAAAAACACGTCAAGTTTATTTTTTATTTTTGTTATTCATATCACATTTCACAAGTTTTTTCAATCTATTTTGTATTTTTAACAACAAAAAAAACTGAAAATACCATTCCATTTCATCCTTAAAAAAATAAGTGCTGCAACTCGGTACGCTCAACTTCAAAAAATCCAACGTACTTTCAAGATGTATCCTAATTTTTTGTGATCGAACAAGCGATTTGAAAAAATATCTTCTGTACACACTTTTTTAAAAGTAATTTGAAGGGTGATTTACAAGTTTTCAATGTGCTTCTCTCCTCACAAGATGAATTGTGCACTTTGTTCGCAAACTTTAAAATTTTATAAAATGTAATTTTTGCAATGTAATTTTTGATCATTTTTGAAAAGTTTTTCCTTCCACCCCCACTCCTTAGAAATTTTATTATCGATCATGACCGTTTCATAAAAGATCATATTTTAATCACTCCAAAAGAATATATTAACATTCTTTGACTGAAAAATGTTGAAGAAATGTTTAGTTCAATAAATGTTCTATTTCGGGGGTTTACCCCCCTAAAATCTGTAATTTAGGAAAATCAAAAAACATTTGACCTTTCATTTATAGTTTTATTTATAACAACACATTTGACATTGTTTTTACTTTTTTTCGAATTTTTAAAAACAACAAAATCTGAAAAAATAGCAAAAATCATTGCTCAAAAAATAGCAGTTGCAACCCTGACAGTTTCAAGTCCTCCAGAAACTTGCATTTTATAAAACAAATTTTCGAATTCGTATCGTTAACTAATGTTATTCGGAATATGAGACTTCTTCTAAAAACTGGTTGTGGAAGTAATTTTGAGGGTGGTTTCTACCTCCATCAATGTATATCTCAGTAAATACAAAAATTGCGTTCTGCTTGTGTATTTTACATTATTTTAGAGAGTTTACAAGATATTATTCTGGAGAAAATATAAAAAAATTACAAAACGTCAACTTACTTATTCAATTTGCAATAAAATCATAAGTTTTGCAATTTTCTCCAATTAATAAAAAATATTTGTTACTTTTTTGTCAGAATAAGTAACGGTATTGAATGCATCTTTGAAATTATCGAACTTAGTCATAAGCTACACTTTATCATCATCAACTTTATTCTATTTATTATTGTTCTAAAGTATACTTCGATGCCCCAGACGAAGAAACCTACACGTCGAAAAATTCCGACGAAGAATCGTACACGTCTCTACTTTCCGACGAACAACCGTATACGCTGCTACTTT
>JAPYYV010010723.1:0-11168 GCA_030522625.1 Copidosoma aretas | reverse complement strand
ACTTTGAGCTGAAATATCTCGAGATTTTGTCCCGCTCGGGGTATAAACAAGGACACCGTTGGATTTAGCGGATCAAAATCTATCAAATGAAACATATTTTATTCCGTAGGTTTGCGCAAGGGAGCTACCTTAAGAAGATACTTGTATTTGATCAACTTAATCATAAAATAAGAAAGATTGTATACATACGTCTAATTATTCTCATACACCAACATAAATTTTTTCCTTTATTTTTAATACCAATACGTAACTTCTTTTTCTAGAATAGATCTAATTTATATTGGAAATAAAAATTATTAAAATCAATTTTCTTGAATTTAGAAAAATAAAAATTGTATTAAATTAAAAATAATTTGTATCCAAATGAAATCGGTCAATACAACCCAGAAATATGTACTATATTCAACTTAAAACCGTTTAACACACGTATAGGAGTTTCACTTATTCATAAATTATTTCTAGATAAAAAGTGAAGGAATCGTTTAAGGATGTTCACAACCTTCGTTGCGGGGTATGCGTTTCAGGGGGGAGGGAGAAAGATTCGTAAGAGAGCAAATGTTGTTAGCATTGCCTAGCAGATATATAATATATCATGCATACAGGCAGTGTGATATATAAGTACACCGTTTCTCATAATCAAGTGCTGACCGGAAAGGGCAATGAAGAGCAAACGAAAATAAGAAAAAAGGTATTTTAAGAATATGCTTTGGTCAAGTATTTTTTTTTTAAACTAATTTTGAAAATAAGTGATGAAGTACAGCCTTGGTTAGAAACATCGCCTGTACATGCCTGACTATTCCTTGTCAATAACACTAACAGTAATTCAGCTTGTTTATACATAATCATTAGCGGTGCAACGGGCAGTGTAACCATATTTGATGCACAAGCTAGGCCGAACAAAATAAAAGTCAAGCTGAAAATGGGCCGACGTAACGTTCTAGTGCAGCAACCGACTACATAAGCCTGCTGTCAGCAATGAGATTGCAGGTACTCGGGGGTACTTGGGAGTTAATACGGGCACATACAGGCACGTGCTGGTACTTTCGGGCACTTATGGTACTTACGGGTACTTGGGGGTACTTACGGGCACTTGCAGATACTTGCGGATACTTGCGGGTACTTTCGGGCACTTAAGTGGACTTTCGGGTACTTGGGGGTACTTACGGGCACTTGCGGGTACTTAAGGGTACTCGGGGGTACTTGCGGGTACTTACGGGCACTTGCGGATACTTGCGAGTACTTGCGGGCACTTTCGGGTACTTGCAGGCACTTAAGTGGACTTCTGGGTACTTGGGGGTGTAATTACGGGCACTTGCGGGTACTTGGGGGTACTTAGTTGTACTTAGGGACACTTAAGGGTACTCGGGGGTACTTGCGGGCACTTGCGGGTACTTACGGAAACTTCAGTGTACTTCCGGGTACTTGGGGCTAGTTATGGGCACTTGCGGGTACTTGCGGGTACTTAGGGTACTTGCGGGTACTTGAGTGTACTTGGGGGTACTTACTCCCGAGTACCCACAAGTGCCCCTAAGAACAACCAAGTACCCGCAAGTGCCCGTAAGTGCCCGTAAGTACCTCCAATTTCCGCCAGTATCCGCAAGTACCGTAAGAACCCGCAAGTGCCCGTAAGTACCTCCAAGTACCCAGAAGTCCACTTAAGTGCCGGCAAGTATCCGCAAGTGCCCGTAAGTATCCGCAAGTGCTCGCAAGTGCCCGCAAGTATCCGCAAGTGCCCGTAAGTATCCCCAAGTGCCCGTAAGTATCCCCAAGTACCCGAAAGTCCACTTAAGTGCCCGCAAGTACCCGCAAGTACCCGCAAGTGCCCGTAAGTACCCCCAAGTACCCGTAAGTACCATAAATGCCCGAAAGTACCTGCACGTGCCTGTATGTGCCCGTATTAACTCCCAAGTACCCCCGAGTACCCGCAATCTCATTGCTGACAGCAGGCTTATGTAGTCAGTTGCTGTACTACAACGTTACGTCTGCCCATTATCAGCTTGACTTTTATTTTGTTCGGCCTAGTTTGTGCATCAAATATGGTTAGACTGCCCGTTGTACCGCTCATGGTTATGTATAAACAAGCGGAATCACTGTTAGTGATATTGACAAGGAATAGTCAGGCATGTACAGGCGATGTTTCCAACCAAGGCTGTACTTCATCACTTATCTTTAAAATTAGTTTAAAAAATAATACTTGACCAAAGCACATTCTGAAAATACCTTTTTTCTTATTTTCGTTTGCTCTTTATTGCCCTTTCCGGTCAGTACTTGATTATGAGACACCGTGTATAATACATACACAAGATGAGAGAGAGAGGTTGTTTATGTTCAAGTAACCTCAAAAATGGACGAAAAGCAAAATACCCTTTGCTTCAGTGTAACAGGAACATGTATAATAATAAAGAAAGTTAATAAGTATTGTAGACTGAAAAAACTCGGATAAAATAAAGTTATAGATACTATTATTGAATTCCTCAAAGGTGCAAGATAGTTGTTCTAATTTATAATTAGAATTTTTTACAAAAGTTAAATGTTGATTTAGTTCTTAGACATACAAAGACTACTCAACGTGCCAAATAATTATTTATAAATTATTATGAAAAATTTTGTTAAATGTTACGATAGTTCCTAAATAGCGACTTTTCTGTAAATACATATATAATTTATCGAATAAATTTTTACTTTTTACCATTCATGAATTTTCTTTTACATAAGTCTTTCATGTTTATCATAAAGAGTAAATCCATAACTTTATGCGATGTAAATGCTCCATTTATTTTATGCATTGACCGAATAAATTTATATCCGCTATCAAAACACATAGACATACTTCAAACTACGTGAACACGTACTCCCATGATTATGTACGGACGCAAGATTGCAGGTTAATACATCTTCATGTTTTTCACAATAGCTACAGTTAACTATTTACAATTTTTTGCTTATTTAAGTCGTGAGTTGTCAAAGAAAAATGTTATCACACAAATAAATTATTAATTAATACAATCATAAATCGTCTACTTTATCTCCTGGCACAATATGAACTAAATACAAAACTTATACAAAAATCAAATAATAGATATTACTTTTCATCCATCAACTTATATGCTTCATATACTTGTAAAAATAAAAACGCGATATAGTAGTATGGCCGGTATATTACATACGTAATTATGTTAAAAATCGGAGTTGATTATAAACAAAATGGTAGTTGTTAAACGGCAGATCGTATAATATTAAGCACGCAGGCGCTTATTCATATTCTTATACTAAAAAGTAGATGATACAAAACTTCAAGTCACCTCGACAGATCCGTCCTACTGACGAGAAGTTAGCCAGTAGTTAGCCAGAACGAGTGTCGAGTGCTGATTGGCCAAGACATAAGGCCTATTTAACAAGGTTTTTTATTTGTAACATACAAAATAATTACTAAATGAGAAGATTTATATCATAGCATTTATAGCCTTCACTCATTATATTTATTATCTTCTACCAGAAAAATATTATATTAGTACATTGAGCCAGAACACTTGCTTTAATCTATAAAAGTTATTGCGTTGCAAAAGTTTAAACAGATTCATTCATGGATTTTTAACGTAAAAGTCCACCTGGATCATACGTTAACCACAAAATTGCACATAAAAAAAATTACTCGATGTAGAATTCTTATAGATTATCTTAGTGTAATTCCACGTGGACAAAATACCCCATGGTAGAAGTCAAAGGAGATTTCGGCATAGAATTTAATCGTAAGATTTACCATGGATTTCAGATAAGCCATGATATTCCAGCTATAAACGTTTACTTTGAGTTGAATCTTGGAATATACAAGTGGCATTTTACATGGACAAACTGATCATATTGCTGAATTTTAAATGAATTTTTGCATGAAATCCCCCCTTGGGAATCTACGTGGATTTCACGTGGACATTAGTTTTGCATGGGAAGAAATTCGCTTAGGGTAAACTTGTAGATTTATAACTAGGGGTTATATGCATACGAATTCATCCAGTTGCAAAAAAATTACTGATTCAATGTATTATTATGTGACACAGATAATTTATCTGTAACTGTTATTTTAGAAAAAGCTGCGTGTATGATGCTTTCAGAATAATTTTAAAATAATTGGAAGTGTATTTCCATGTGACATATTGTAACTGTTCTTAACTAATAACAATATATTAATACGTATGTATTTAATATATATGTATATATATATATATATATACATATATATACGTGTGTGTGTGTATATTTGTTTCTAGTAACTATGACAATCAGTTGATTGTAAGTTTTAAAGAATTTTAGAACTATTGATCCCTTTACATAATATTCACATTATTTGTGTTTATCAAGATGAATTTTCCAAAATGAAAATCAGATAAGTATATAATATGACTATTTCATTCTGGGATTCGTTATATTAGTGACTACTAAAAAACCCTCTTTTAAAAAAGAAGATCATCAGTTATTTGAATTTTCTTTTTTATATACGATACTTAATTTTATTGAACAAACATTCATTGTATCATAAGCTATCAAAAATGTATAGATATTCAGATTTTTATAATAAAAAATTTGAAGTATTTCTTTCCTGGCTGCTATTTTGTATCCGACGCCGACGTTTTGAAATTTTAGTGACGAACATAAAAGTTGTATTAACTAACTAAAAAAGAAAAACTATTAATATAATAATTCAATAATAATAATTTATTTAAAGAAACGTAGATTTTGGCCACCATTTTTTACTTGCCATTATATATTTTAAATACAAAAGACAAATTTGTAATCAGAGACAAAAAAACGCGTGTGTATCAATTTATACGGAAAAAAGCAAAAGAAAGCAAAATTTTTGGGTTTTTGGCTGCCATTTTGTATCCACCATTTTAAATTTTTACAAACAAACAATCAATTTATGATCGAAGACCTGAAAAACCCCTAGAAATTGATTTTCGCAAAAATGTTTTTTTTTTTTAATTGTTTTTTCTGTATTTCCTGATTTTTTGAGGTTATGGTTTTCAATTTTATGGAAAAGTGGCAATGACACACTAAAGTGTGTTATCTCAGGAATGTATGGAAAAAAAAATGGCAGAGATACGTCAAAAATTGTGGTGTAGGCAGATTTTTGAACAAAAAAAGTCATTTTTCGCCCACTGTGTGCCGTCGAAAAGCTACTACAAATCATTCGTTCATTGTCTTTCACCCTATGTAAGAATGCATGGAGAATTTTAAAACACCCTTCCTCCCCAGAAACCTTTACGTAATTTCAGGACGATCCCTTTTAGAGAGTGAAAAGTTTCAGTATTTATTGGCCTCGAGCGCAATTCCGAAACAGCGCCCCCCAGTCGAGGGATTTGGGAACGTCTCGCCTATAATAGTATAAAAGGACAACAATATAAAATGATAGATATATATTGATGTTAAGACCAAAACGGACACAACATGTATCTACCATATCATACTGTTGTCCTTTTCTATTCTAGGCCAAACGTTCTCAAGTCCCTCGACTGTAGGCACTGTTTCGGAATTGCGCACGAGGGCGCGAGGCCAATACAATGAGTATATGGAAGCATCGCTTCTGCCAGGCATCCGACGCATGCGTTTTTTTTTATTGCAGCGTCATTTTAAATAATATAAAGATTGCCCATAAGGAAAACTTTATACAAATAATTAAAGAGGGTAAAAACTGTCATTGATCATCCTACATTACTTACAACTGCTGCATTTTCTTATTTTTTACTATCAAAGCAATAAGAATAGGTTTTGATTGGTCCCATTTTACGTGAACAAGGGTTTCACTTGATTAAAATAATAATAAAAATAATTATGATAGCGACACAAACAAAAGTATATTTTTAAAATTTTTGAGGAATAAAAATTTGCTTAGACAAATTTGTTTTTTTTAATCACGTCGCCCCTGTTACAGGACCACCCCTAAGCCATGGCGTTGTTGGCCTAGGCGGTAATGCGCTTCTGCCTGGGGGCAATGGCTCAACTTTAACAGAACCACCTTAAGGAGGTTGACTAACTTTGGTGGAGGGTGTGAGAGAGAAGTCCGACTTTTTGTTTAGAAATGCACGCGCACATCCTACACATCATAATTCAAAGATCGATGATCCTCGGAAAGATTGATTAATAACATTTTTTACGCGAACCCAATTGATGTAAATGATCCACATACATCATAAGCAAGTATTATTTTATTATTTACTGCAGTTTTTTCAAGATCGGACTATTAATTTAATTAAAATTTTCGAGTTGAAGAGTCATTCAGTCGTTTTTTTATGAGATAGTATGCAAACTGTACAAATTTTGCTTTATTAATTTCTCGGTTCAGAGGCACCCCGAGGTTTTGAAACTTTGTATGAATGTTTTTTTATACGTTTTTTGACTTATACACAAAACTTTATTTAAAACTGAGAGTTAATTCGTTAAGGTAGTAAATCTCCTAATCATATTTATACGCTGATAGTAGTGTGAAGTTAATTTTATGTAATATAATTCGGCAGAAATTATTTTTAAATGTATATTTTGATTACTTATGCTAAATCTAATAGTAAATTTAATAAATTCAATATGGTGGATCCAATATGGCCGACCGAAATCTGAAAAAGGCTCAAATCTTGACAGAAATCTCTACTCGGAAGTTTTAGGGGCCACTGATTACGAATTTATGATCTGAATTAGCAAATTCAAAATGTCGGATCCAATATGGCCAACCAAAATCTAAAAAATGCCCAAATCTCGACAAAAATCTCTACTCGGGGGTTTCTGGGGTCAATTATTACGAATTTATGATCCAAATTGGTGAATTCAAGATGGTGGATCCAATATTGCTGACTAAAATTTTAGAGAATGTCCTAATCTCTACAAACGTTTCTAGTTAGTGTTTGCTGATTTTAAATCAAGAATTGAATCTTACAAGTCTGATATGGAATGTCGAATATGGCGAGCAAAAAAAATAATAGGTTTTTGCTTATAGTAGTCTTAGGTAAATATAAGTGTGTGCTTTTAAAGTTGACATAGACTTAATTTTAATATGTTGTGATTTATTTGCAGGGAATAAATTAAAGACTTATTTACAATGTATACATTCAAAACTATTTGTGTTTTTACAAATGGAACTGAAACATTTGTACGTAATCAAAAACAAGACTTACCTAAATAGATGTAGTGGTGAAAGTAATAATGTATATGTTATTACAATACAATTTATATTTAAATCATATTACAGGCAATGTAATGGTAAGTAATGATACACAGTTAATAAGCAAAGGTTTAAGCAAAATCACTAAGTATTGTCATTTCTCAAGAAAACAGTATTACTTCTGTTTTGTTTATAGTTCAGCAGCATCATTGTCTACTTCGTGTTTATTATTATTCGCTTTACTTCGAATACTACAAATGTAGGGATCTGAAGAAATTACTTATCTATTAAAAAGGTATGTAGTCTTTACTCTTCCACATTTTCTTGGATTAAATTTTCTGAAGAATTTCACATCCTTATTTCGCGCTTCTTGCGCTTCTTCTGTCAAGTGTCCGATAGGTACAACTTCATGATGCCTTATTATTTGAGCACCATGCTTAATGGTATTTTGTGTACGGATGATAGCATGTAGTCATAAATTTCTAAATACAAGTCTGCTGTATCCTTTGTATATTCGTGGAATTTTTCTGTCAATTTGCATGCCACAAGTGATGACCTAAAATAGGTTGTTTGAATAATTAACTTGAATACATTTGAAATTCACCTATTGAAATCTTAAATTCGATGCTATTGTTCGAATTTCATCGTAGATACGTATACTTGTAATATTTGCAACTTATAAGAATACAAAATACATCCTACATAATAAGGTATCCACACATTGACAGACACTTTATTAGCATTTACATATTGTTAAGTCCTAACCCATTAAAAGGGAAATGTGATTTTTTTGATGCAATGCTTTTCCATTTAAATTAAGATTTTTATTATTACAATTATTATTAACAAGTATCTTGCAGTAGTTTAATAGGATAATAATAACATGTATGGTGTAATTTTGATAGTTTGACTGAATAATTATATTTTTACAGTTTTAAAATTTTTTCTGTTTCATGTTATTTTTATACGTTCAATACAACAATTCATTAGTGTCTACAAATCAATATACCAAAAACATAAGACATAAAATTTTGTAAACTACGATATTATCATTTAAGTAAATTTTTTTCACTAAGTGACTTGCTTGTGTGCTAACTTTTGATATGATATATAAATATTATATGAACTTCTCTCTTCCATTGGAATAAAATTATAGTAATTTATAGTTTTAGAAATTTCTTACTTACTGGACATCATTGAGGGTATGAATCTAGGTACACTTTTTGAAGATACGCGCTGGAACCCCTGCAATAACAAATGTGCAACTAGTTCGACCGCTGGCCATGACGGTTTAGCCCTGAAACCGGTGCAAAACAGAGACACAATGCTTACCATAGGCACTGGCAATTTCCCTTCTAATCTCTGGTATATGTACTATTCATGTATTTTGGTAGATAAATGTATCGATACTCATCATCATGAAAGATGCAGGTACGAAATCTAAACTCATCTAACGTGTCCTGCTTACAATCTACCATCAGATAACCATGCCCTTTAGCTGTTGCGTCCTTGTATGCTTCTTGTACGAATTTTAAGTCTTCGGGAAAGATTTATCTCGCCAGGTGTTGTATTTAAGCACAATCACGAGGATTTTCAAATAAAATAATGTAAGAGGCGTTAAGGCTTATGTCGTGCAAATAAGTCAATTTATAAAAAAAAATTTGGTTTTAAACATAACACTTATATTTTTGTGATGATTCCCCTTTGTAAAAAGATTAACAACAACATAATTTGTTGATTCACGCACTAGATCATCGTTAATTAACAATTTTTTACGCTGAGGATCGTTTGAGTAATCTTTGGGCTTAGGTAATCCCTCAATGTCTCACGAAATTCAATCTGTTGACCATTTTTTTTTTAATTTTCGCTTCTGTATCTATCCTGCCACTCTACGTAGTAAAATAAAATTCGGTCAAAATTCACACTAGCCATTTGATCGATGAAATTTAAAAATCTTTTGACAAAAACTGTCTTGCCATACCCTGTTGGGCCACAGATCATACTTGTCCACGGATTTTGCCACCGTGTATCCATCGCGACGTTCCAACTAGATGAATATAAGCATCTATTGGTTTATATAAATTAAAGATCAAAGCTGTGTTAGTGGCGACGGCGGCGGTGGCTCGACACGGCGGTGCTAGAGTGTTAGCTTGCCCGGTGCTCGATCAGCGCTATATTCATACGCTTGTATACCCCCTGTTTTCAGCTTATGCATTAGAGGGATTCTAGGCTTACGCACACAAATACACTAGCGCTCTTAGCTAGGTGACGCTAGTTCTCACCCACGTGTACATATGCGTGTGTGTATGTGTGTGCTCGCGCATGCATATGTTGGTTATACTTTAAAGAGAAAGAAGAAAATAAGGTAGAAAGACAGAGGGAGAGAGAAAGTTAATATCGTCGACCACTTGAACATTTTTAGTTTTCCAGGCCCGAGTTGTATTTATTGAATGTTTTCATTGCCGCCTCTCTCTCTTCTGCCCGTATTAAAAAGGTATTCATTGTCCCTGCGCAGCATAAAAAAATCGAAAAAGTGAAAATATACTTGGACGTATAAGAAATGGGGGAATTTCCAATTTTTCCACTCCATCGGCTTTTTACGTTCAAATAATTGATGAGGAGTAAAGACCATGACTATGAGTTTTTGGAAGTCAAGATAAATTAATTTCATATCAAAATCATCTCTTTCCGTTTGCGTAAAAGATCATCACTTCTGCAGCGTGAAGTAGATAAGCCTTTTAAAAAAAGTTGAAAATTACAGACTTGATGGTAAGTATTTTAGTTTTCATGTATATTAAAAGTTTATACAAGTTGTATTTATTATCTTTTTTCTTTTTAGCCAAAAATGTACATAACAATGGAAGTTGAAAATAGATGGGTTCGATGTGTAGTGGAAACTGGGAATACTTGTAGGATGATCGATACGGAAAAATCGTTTAACCTTTTACATACTTGGAGCAGAGACCTTGTCATAAACGAATTAGGCTATAGATTCCTAATATTACCATCCGGAGCAATTTTGTGTAGGCTAGGAAAAATTATACCTATCTCATCGTTAAACCGTATCCGTTGGACCGATCTCTCCTGCATGATATTCTCAAAAGTAACAAAAGAACAAAAATTGAGTGCCTTTTTTCAAAGCAGGAACGATAAAAAATAGCTACTACATCTTTCCATCAAGTAAAACTAAAGACGGAATAGTTATTCATGTCTATACCATACTATGCGCCTTTGATACTGCAAAGAGCGATACTACTGGACTCCACCACCCCAACTGGCCATATGACTCACCTGTCGACTTCAGCCGTCTCAATCCCTCTACTGTAAGTGACAAATAAATTATAAAAATAAAAATTGTGTTTCCTCAGATCATTGCATAAGTTTGAGAATTAAATTTAAAATATACGAATAAAGAATACAAAATTTTTAACAACTATGTATTTATTTTGAACAAATACATAGAAAATTTCTTAATGTTACAAAAAGTAGATTACACATATGAGTCTTAGTAATCCATATGTATATCAATTTTATCAAGTTGAAACATTGCTTAAACAATCACTGGTATCGCTATCGTATAATTGACCAGCATTTATATTAACCGCGCTATCTAGAATATGTACCTCATTTATCCAAGCAATTCGCCTTCTCAGCTTCCATTTGATATTCAACCTCCTCGTTCTTGTGCTCGCGCAACCATCATTTTTATGTACCAACAGTTAAACTTTACTAAGATTTTTTTTTCTGTCTTCGTCGACATGTTTATGAACAGGATGATGTGAACTACCCACATAAAGAACTTCTATATTAGCCCAGTGGAATTAGTAAAAACTGTAACGTAATTACGCACAGGTTTTGACATAGTTAATTGTATTCATTTATGTGTAAGGAACATGATCCTTAAATACATCCTATTTTTGAGGTGGGAAACATTGTCAAATTAACGTTTTAATGTGCAAAAATCGCCGAAAACAGAGTTTTTTTTAATTTGCGCTCAACGTATTATAACTGCAACAATCTG